>PVKM010022891.1:0-21523 GCA_004027735.1 Carollia perspicillata | reverse complement strand
GCCTCCCGAGGTGAGCACCTGAGATGTGGCGGGTTGAGAGAAAACCCCTCTTTCCCGTCCCGGGACTCCAGAAAGGCGGGACCAAGAGAATTGATACCCCCTTCCGGTCCCAGGACCCCAAGGAAGGAGGAATAGAGAGACTGGCCCTCTCCTCAAGGGTCAGGACCCCAGGAAAGAAGAGTGGGGAGGAGGATCCTCCCATTCTGATAACAAAACGCCAGTAGGAAAAATGGGAAAAGGAGATCCCACTCCCACCCCCTTGGGAAGAACAGTGTGGAATGCCAGGCTCCATCCCTGAGTTGAAGGAAGGGAAGGTAGACTATATTCTGGGATGAAGAGGCAGAGTTTTCTAAACTTGTTCCACGGGGAGGAGGGGAGTACCCAGGAAAAGAGCAATACGTTCTGTACCTATCCCTGAGTACACATGCAGACAACACACATCCAGAGAACAGTCAGATAGTCCTCCAGCCCTTTGCCTGTCCTATAAGGAAGTGGGGACAGCCTCCATATACCTACTACTCCCTAAGGCAGAGAATAACTGCTACTTTGCACATCTTAGGAAAGGTGGACCCAGAGGAAGAGCCTAAACCAGTGGTATCAAACTTGAGCATACATCAGAATCCCCTGGATTGCTGCCCCATCCCTAGAATTTCAGATTCAGCAGGTCAGAGTTCAGCCGGATAATCTGTGTTTATTACAAGTTCCTGGGTGATGCTAATGTGCTGCTGGTCCTAGGACCAGCACTTTGAATCTTCCTTGTACCACTTTTCTGAAGTCATCTCCGACAAAATGAGGTAGAGATTATTGGTGAAGACCTGTTAGAGCTTGTAGTCAGAGGGCCTTGAAGGGGTGAAATGATGACAGGAAGGGAAGAAGAAAAATGGCCAGGGAGGAGGGATGCAGAAATGCAGGAGAGGCAGAACAAGCAAATCTCATACCTTTTTGCATCTGAGAGGGGAAGGCTCAGGCAAAGGATACTTCTGTTTTGGGTCACCTAAAATAGGGAAGAAGTACAGGAGATTGTGGGGTGGACTCAGGATTTCACTTCAGCCGAGATGCAAGAGTTAGGGGATAGGAGATAAAAGCCACAGTGAGTATGTTCCCTTAATTATATTTTCTGAGTTACTTCTCTTGACCTCAATCCCAACTTTGAAGCCCTGCCCCTGTCTCACCTGGGCTCCTCTCTCACTGGGTTTGCAGTGACCATTGCTGCGTTCACCCTTTGGCCCTGGTCCAGAACCTCTTGCATCCTCCTCCTCTTGGTTACATCAGCTGAGAGGGGTGGGCAGGAAGGAAGTGGTGTCTCCCTGAGCAGTGGCAAAGAATGTCCTCAGCCCAGACAGAGGAGACATAGATTTCTGGGGACAGCAGTTTGAGGGCCTGAGGAGAAGGAAGGGGTGGTATCGAATCTAGGGAGAACATCCTGCCAGTGATCAAAGAAAGGAGGGACTCAAGGTTCCATTCCTGGCTTAAAAGAGTGACTGTGATCTTAGAGGCCTTGCCTGGAGAGAGGTCACATTGGGACTGAGTAGAGGGCTTGTCTGCCTATGACCTTTGGCAGGCACATGCCTAGGCAGGCGCCACTGAGCCTTCCTGCTCTCTCAAGTGAGCTGCTGCTTGGGTGGAAATGGGGAAGTAGGGGTTGGATCTGGACTATGTTTGGTAACTGCTACCTGTTTCTTTTTAGGCTGAAGATGGAAACATCGAATATAAAGTGAGTCTTAGGGTGGGGAGGAGCAGGTTGTCCTTGTTGGCAGATGACAATTTCTCCGGGATCATTCCAACTTTGTGATCTATAGTAATTTAGGGACGTGGTTCAGGGTACGGGCTTTGTTAGAGGGTGTCAGGTATGAGGAGGTTGAAGTGGGGAGGGAAGGTCCTGGTCCTTGCAGCAGGTCAGGTGGTGAGCATATGGGTTCAGGAGGAGCATCTCTGACCTCACCCTCTCCTGATGCCTCACCTGCCCTAAGCTGAAGCTGGTGAATCCATCCCAGTACCGCTTTGAGCACCTGGTGACACAGATGAAGTGGCGACTCCAGGAGGGCCGCGGTGAGGCAGTCTACCAGATTGGGGTGGAGGACAATGGGCTGCTGGTGGGGCTGGCTGAGGAGGAGATGCGGGCTTCCCTCAAGACCCTGCACCGGATGGCAGAGAAGTATGCTTCCCTTCCCCCTCAGTTCTCTTCTCCCTAACTCTGGGGAGGACCCTCATGTACCCAAGTCACCTAAGGCCCAGGGGCCAAGAAGGGACTTTCCTTCTGCTGCCTTCTCTAGACAGTGGACAGGGCTAGTCTTCTGGGCTTCTCCACATTTGGACCTAGGCTTTTTGGCTCCTTGACTTAAGATTTGTTTGTTTGTTTAGAGGGAGCTGTGGATGTGGGATAGGTTGCAGCGTGGTAGGGGAGGAAGAAGGTGTTGGGAGCTCTTTGGGATGTGTGGGAAAGCCACTGATCCAGAGCCAGGGTGGAAGGTTGGAGGTTGGGGAGTACAGGTGAGATGCAGAAGCTGTGGCCTTGTTATGATAGGGTTGGAGCAGACATCACTGTTCTCCGGGAGCGAGAAGTGGATTATGATAGTGATGTGCCCCGGAAGATCACCGAGGTGCTGGTACGAAAGGTCCCTGACAACCAACAGGTGAGCGCTACTCTTCCCTGCCTTTCACACCCATGCTCCCTGAGAGGGAGGGCCCTGTGATGGCAGCTCCCTCCTGGCCTGTGAGACTGGGGGTACCCAGTTTACCATTTGGTCCCCAGGGAGCAGCACTGCCCTTGACCAACCTTCAGTGGAGGGAGGTAAGGGATAGGAGCCCTTACCTCTGACAATTCATCCACAGTTTCTGGACCTTCGTGTGGCTGTCCTGGGGAATGTGGACTCGGGGAAGTCAACTCTGCTTGGAGTCCTGACCCAAGGAGAGCTGGACAATGGGCGGGGCCGGGCTCGGCTCAACCTCTTCCGCCACCTGCATGAGATTCAGTCTGGCCGAACCTCCAGCATCAGCTTCGAGATCCTGGGCTTTAACAGCAAGGGAGAGGTGCATGCAACCAGCGGGACCCAGTGGGGCCAGACTGTGAGGATGGGATGGCAGTGGTGAGGGACAGCGTCCAAGGGCAGAGTGTGGAGACTTTGGAGAGTGGATGAAGGCTCTGTCCTCCTTAGAAAACAAATGGGGAATCAACGGAATTAAATCAGAAATGGGACCCAGGGTTAAGAGTCAGGGTCACCCAGGGACTGGTTTAGGTCCTGGTGACTCTTGAAGGGTTGGGGAGGCTGGCAGGGGACACTGAGAGCCCTGGGCTCTGGGCCAGGTGGTGAATTACAGTGACTCACGGACGGCAGAAGAGATCTGTGAGAGCAGCTCCAAGATGATCACCTTCATCGACCTGGCTGGCCACCACAAGTACCTACACACCACCATCTTCGGCCTCACCTCTTACTGCCCTGACTGTGCCCTGCTCCTCGTCAGTGCTAACACTGGGATTGGTACGAGGCATGGGGGCAGGGGCGGGGCCGGAGGCGGGTTCTGACCCTGCCCTGTGCCGGACTTCCTCAAACCTGGGAGCCAGATGAACTCTGCTTTTTTCCCTCTTCTCTCTCCCACGTTCCCTTCTGATGCCTGCCTTCCTTCTCTGAGGCAGCTGGCACAACAAGGGAGCATCTGGGGCTGGCCCTGGCTCTGAAAGTGCCCTTCTTCATCGTGGTCAGCAAGGTGGACCTGTGTGCCAAGACCACAGTGGAGAGGACGGTACGCCAGCTAGAGCGGGTCCTCAAGCAGCCTGGCTGCCACAAAGTACCCATGCTGGTCACCTCCGAGGATGATGCCGTCACTGCTGCCCAGCAGTTTGCCCAGTCACCCAAGTAAGTCTTTCTCACTACAGAACCCTGGTCCACAGGGAAAGCTGCCATAGGGCCCCGCAGCATGGCGTCCCACCTCAGGACCAAACCAGTTCTGGCTCAGTTCTGTGGTTTTGCGGGTTGGGATTGTGGGAAGGGAGTTTTTTCTAAAAGGGTTGGCCCCTCCCCCAAGCCAGCCTGGAACTTGGGTCATGCCTGGGACCCTGGAGATGAAGTGCTATGTCAGGAATTTGCCAGCTCCCCTGGGCTCTGGGATGGGTCCTTGGCTGGCTCACAGAGAGAGAGGTCCCACAGCTCCTGCAAAGTCATCAGGAGAGGGGCCCCTAGCCACCTGAGAACAGCTCACCTTTCCATGTATGGGGCTGTAGCCTCTGCTTCCTGTTAGAACTTCCGTCTATTCCATGCCTCCCTCTACAGTGTCACCCCTATCTTCACTCTGTCCAGTGTGTCTGGAGAGAGTCTGGACCTGCTCAAAGTCTTTCTGAACATCCTGCCCCCGCTCACCAACAGCAAAGAGCAGGAGGAACTCATGCAGCAGCTGACCGAGTTTCAGGTGACTGTCCACCCAGACAGGCAGTGCTGGGGAGCTAGGAAGGACCAATTCTGGCCAAGACTGAGTCTATTTAGAGAGTTCGGACCTGCCAAGGCAACTTGCCAGGCCATTGATAGAATTTTCTTTGGCTTCAGGTGGATGAAATCTATACAGTACCAGAAGTGGGGACAGTTGTTGGAGGGACACTTTCCAGGTGAACTTCCTTGCTTGCTACCCACCCCACTCAGCCCTCACATACCCATACACTGGAAGACATGGCCCAAAGGAGACCCTGGAGTCGAACAGAGCCCAGCTAACAGACGTGCTTGTCTGCAGACTAGGCTTTCACCATCAGAAGAGCTGGAGAAAGCTAGTCTGCTGGCTCACGAGGGAAGAAACAGTACTGTTGCTTTACTGGGAACCTCCAGGCCCCTGAGGGAGAAGTGTGGGTCCTGGGCCCCAGGAAGATAACTAGAGTATATTCAGCTGACTTCACCTTCAAGTAGGGAAATGAGAGGTCCCTTCAGGCTCGTTCCAAAGCAGAGGCTCAAGGGAATGTCTTGCTCCTTCAGGTATCAGGTGTTCAGTATCTAACCAGCAGGTACTCTTGGCCAGCCGTCGCTGCCCTTCCTGGTATTACCCTTCAGAGTATGAACTCTGAACTGGGGTAAAGCAGGCGTCTCCCCTATCTCCAAGTCAGAATTTAGGGTCTCACTCCCCCTCCCGAGGGACTCACCTTAGAAGGGAAGGAACGCTCTGGGTAACCCTAGCAGAGAAGTAAGGGGTCCCAGGCTGACGCTGTGCCATCCGCCCCCTGGGCTGCAGTGGGATTTGCCGCGAGGGCGACCAGCTGGTGGTGGGTCCCACGGACGATGGCTGCTTCCTGGAGCTGAGAGTATGCAGCATCCAGCGCAACCGCTCTGCCTGCCGTGTGCTGCGAGCTGGGCAGGCTGCTACGCTGGCCCTCGGGGACTTTGACCGTGCGCTCCTTCGCAAGGTGAGGTGGGAGGGAGGGTTGGAGGGGGAACACACAGAGAAGCACCTGGCTAAGGGGAACTCAAAGGAAACATGGCCTCCATCCCAAGAAACTGCTTTCACGGGCTGTCTGTGTTTGAAAAGGCTTTGCATGCCCATAAAGGACAGATCACTAAATATGAATCACTGGGGTACAAGCCCAGTGTCCAGAACCCTAGAAATACAAAGCATTAGAAGGATTAGAGGACCTGGGAGGTGGGTAAGGAGGGGTTCCCTCTAAGAGAGGAGTTTTGAACGTTGTCTCCTGAGTTCCCGTGGCTGAAGTGCTAGAGGAAGGGGAACCCTAGGAGCTCTAAGGGTGTGAGGGACTAACGCGAGGGCTGGGGCTGTGCCTCCCCAGGGCATGGTGATGGTGAGCCCTGAGATGAATCCCACCATCTGCTCAGTGTTCGAGGCAGAAATAGTCCTACTGTTCCATGCCACCACATTCCGGCGAGGCTTCCAGGTGACGGTACACGTGGGCAATGTCCGTCAAACGGCAGTGGTGGAAAAGATCCACGCCAAGGTGAGAGGGACCCAGCCATGCCTGTTTTTCCAGGGAAAAGTCAAAATTCTGCCTCCAGAAAGGCCTGCCCCCAGACTCAGAAAACTCCCTGATCCTACAAAAGGGACAGAGACCCACTTAGGGTGGGTAGAAGCCTGACAGGCCCCCAAGGGTGGAGAGCCGAGGCTGGTAGACAATGGGACGGGAGGCCCTGTCCAGGGCCAGTGACTGCGTATCTGCTGCAGGACAAGCTGCGGACAGGGGAGAAGGCAGTGGTACGTTTCCGCTTCCTGAAACACCCAGAGTACCTGAAGGTGGGCGCCAAGCTGCTGTTCCGGGAGGGTGTCACCAAGGGCATCGGCCATGTCACTGATGTGCAAGCCATTGCAGCAGGAGAAGGCCAGGCCAACGGCTTCTGAACTCCTCCAGGGAGGCACAGCTCCATTGCTGTCCCTACAATATACAAGGTGACTGGCCATGCTGCCCCCTGTTGGCGGCTCTGTGTGTTAATAGGCTAGGGAGAGAGGGGTGCTCCCTGCCACAGTTCTGCAGAGGTGCCAAGCTTGGTGTGGCCAGGGAGGGGCAGCCCTGAGGGAGAAGACAGGAGAATTCAGGGCAATGCTCAGCAGCCGCGTGTCCACCTGGTTGGCTCATCAACCCTGGAAACCCCATGGCCTGTCTACCAGAGGGAGCTGACCGTCGCCACGTTGGCCCCACTGTCAGGACTGGGAATGATTCACCGGTGTGGTCCCTGCATTTCAAGAATTGTCACAACAACTAGGGGTGGTCCTCAAAAGCATTTCTTTTTCTATACCTCTTCTGAAGACCATGTAAGTTGCCATCTCTACCTGACTATGGACAGAAGACATCTGCTCCTGGCCATCTGGTGGCCCAGGGTCTGAAGAAAAGGCACAGGGACAGTGAATGGCCATGCTCCCATTCTGTACTGAGACGTGCGGCCTATTCCTTTGCTTTATCTCCCTTCCCTTCACTCAAGGGCCATTTCCCCAGTTTCTCCTCGCAGAAGCCCACAGGTGCTATTCGTTATGCTGGCCCAGGCCTGGGGGTGCCAAGCTAAGGCTTGGCATACTGAAGGTCAGCCGCATGTCAGTTTTGTCCCCTCTGCAGTGACCTGTTGGTTTTAAGGCTGATCAAACAGTATGTTTTACTTCCCCAGACTGACCCACAGCCCCCATTCCTGCCACCCCCACCCTGCTTCCCGCTCCTACACGAGAGAATGGGACGGTTCTCTCTTGTTTTAGCAATTTGCAGTGACTATCCCTTCCCTCGTTGCTGGGAACCTGGAGAAAAGGGAGAGATGCTGCCATGTTTCCTGCTCTTCGGGGCATGGACTCCTTCCTCTCCCTTTGTTAGTGTCCTGGGTTCCCGTGGACTCAGGGATTTGTCGATTGAAGTTTCTCTGCATATATATATGTACATACATATATATATTTAAATATACATATATATTGTACAGAATAAAAATGTTTTATTGAACACACTGTGCTTATGCTTAAGAGACAGGTCTGGCTTCCAGAGCTAGATTCCTGTCCAGGACTAGAGAGCAGTGAAACCCTAACACTGCTGAGCCCTGAGTGAGGGGAGAACTCATCTAATAATCTCATTTGCTATTCCTTTCCTCCCTCCCACAAGGTCGGTGTTCCAGTACTGTGATCAAGCATTCAGGCCTGTTTTGCATTGTTCTTTGAGTGAACCAAAAAAAGCAAAACTGCCACCTTTTTAGCTGAGATAGGTAACCACCCCATACTTGAGGAATTGGCCACTCGCTAATGGTTGCAGTGGTTAGGAGGCCCACTACTGTGTCAGAGATTTGGAGATTAGTATGCCAGCTACTTAATGAAGAGTAGAATTTAGAGACATGGTAATCCGAGCCTCATGCTTTTTCTAGCAATGCAAAATAGCCTGAAGTGAGGTCTAGGTACTAAACTGGCTTCTTGAAGTTATGAATGCCACCTAGCCAACCCTTAGTCCTTTCTTCCTGTGTCTGTTCAGAGTACCTGATTATCACAGTTTATGGGTAGAGAAATAGGGCCCGATGTTAAAGTCAACTACAAAAAGCAGGGACTGTGTTTTGAATACTGAGCTTTTCAAAAGAAATTTAGTGATAAATGTGGCCCAAGGTCCCGGAACATCCTGCCTCCAGAGTATTAAAGTGATAGTTTTCCCTACCTCTCAAGCTCAGCTGCTTTTAAAAGTACCACTGGTTCAACTTGCTGCTAAGAAACCTACGGTTGAAGAACTTCCTCCTGTGGGTTTATTTCCTTCTGGACAGTTGCTGAGCTATGAGGAAAGGTTATATTCAGCAAAAACTATATGGTTTTTGTTTGAGGCAGGCAGCAAAGTTACGCTCAGAGACTGATTTCTTACAGGTTCACTGTGGGAATTATAATTTCATAAGCCAGTGAGTAGCATACAATATCTTTTTTTTTTAGGTTTTATTTATTTTTAAGAGAGAGGGGTAGGGAGGGAGAAAGAGGGAGAGAAACATCAATGTGTGGCAGAAACATCAACAGGTTGCCTCAAAAAACCCCAACTGGAGACCTGGCCTGCAACCCAGGCATGTGCCCTGGCTGGGAATTGAACCGGCAACCTTTTGATTCACAGGCAGGCATTCAGTCCACTGAGCCACACCAGCCAGAGCACAATATCTCTCTTAACAAGCCAAGTAAAGAAGTAATATACACCAAACAAATAACAGATTTGTTGGAACAATCACACTATTGTTCCAATCGAGGGGAGGCGAAGGAGTAAAGTCCAAACTTAATAAATACAAAGTGTACCTTTTTATACCAGGAGGCACTCCAGAAAGTTGGCAGCAGAGCCACCAAAAAGCTGATCTCCAGCTGCCAGCACAAAAGTAAAAGTCCCCTGTTGCTAGAGCACATTGCTAGGCAGCCAGGACAGGAGTGTTAGCAGGAGGGCTGAGGTGCCACCAGTATCATCACTGCTGAGGCCCTGTGTGGGGTTTACCACCACTGCCCACGAGTAGGAGCAAATGTCTCAAAGGTCTTCAGAGAGTTTGTAGGTTAGTGAAGAGTCGCCTCATCCAAACCAAAACTCTCAAATAATCCTCATGAACTCCCAGTATTTACAGTCTAAATACCCTCTCCCTATTGTTGCTTCTCCACAAGCTCCTATTGGTAAGCTCCCAGCAGGACCCCAGTTGGGCTCCTCGCTGCTATCAATGACAGCAGATGTGGGATGATAGCATCCTGGCATAATTCATTCTTCCACGCCACTGAATTAAAACAATTTTTCTTAGGTTGTAAGTGGATTTGAAATATGAAACCTGCATATAACCACCTGTTAAAGAACAAAACTGCATTTTTTATTTTAAAAATTTTTCTAAAAACTTCCTGGGTTAAGAAGGGAAATTTTGGAAAATCATCTCAGTACTTGATGACACATCTCTGGGAACTCCAGTGAGCCACTTCAGGTCAAGGGAACATTAAGGAGGATAAAATGGTATATAAGACAGCCCCCTGCCCCTGTCCCCCAGTAGTATGTATATTTTTATTTTTCTAGCTCCAGTAACCATCTATAACTTTTCATTATATACGTTTCATCCAGTGAATATTAAGCATCTATTATGTGCAAGGCACTGTGAAGAATTCTTGCCTCCAAGAAACGACAGACCTAGTAGGGAAAGGACCATGTATAGAGTAAATATTGTCTCTTATTAGACATTTAAATATTTTTGGAGGAAGAAATTTCCTGTTAGACCTAGTGGTTTTCAGTTGTTTCCCCCCTTCTTAAAACTAAAAACAGACCCTCCAGTTTATAAACAAGCTTCAAAAGCAGTTGGTTTTTGTAGGTGTATCTAAGGGGAAGTAAGTGCATGCACCCTTGTCCCTAACTTGTGCGCTACCTCACTACCATGTAACTCGGTTCATCCTCAGTATTATTCAAGGTCCCCCATCTCAGAAAAGAAAAAAAAAAAAAGCTTTCCACATAGCAGAGACAAAAAATATAGCACTATAAACACAGACAAGTGCAAAAAGCTACAGCAATTTAAAACCCTAAGCTAAATAGTCACCTCGACAGGGAAAAGGTGAGCACCCCAGTGACCCTGAAGGCCCAAGTACTTACCCTTTAAATTTGTCGTCTAGGGTTTAAGAAAATGCTCTCTACAAACCTGGCCAGCTGTTGGTATCTTCTAGATCAGTATTTCTGAAACTTGAAGATACACCCTGAGGAATCTTGTTATATACAGATTCTGATTCAGCTGGGGTGGAAGTGAAGCTGAGACAATTTTAGCAAGTTCCCTGCTGCTGCTGCTGCTGCTGCTGCTCCTCAACATCACACGAGTAGTAAGGTTCTAGAGGTAATCTAGTCCTGGTCATGGCTACCCAGTCTAAGCAGGGTTCCTGAAGTGGTCCAGTAGCAATCCTGTACATTAGAATAGGATGCAAGACGTAGAAGGGCCAATGGCTAAAACTGTGGCTATCCACACAGTTTGCTTGTATGAAATTCAGTACCTTTCGAATAGCCCGTCCCAGAGGAAGGGGGAACATTTTTCTAAAAACTTTTTTACTCAGTTCCTTCTGTGCTACAGTACTTTAGGAAATTGTTCCTAACCTTCAGTAATCTGTAAGGCATTATCTCGATTCTGCTCATCTCAGAGATGAGGGAGAGTGAGGAAAGTGACTTGCTCCAGGCCCTATACTACAGTGCAATAGCCAGTGTCGGGTCTGGAACCAGAGCTCCAGGGCTCCAAGGCCCACGTATTTTTGACTACATGACACTGCCTCCCTAAACATTTCATGATTAAAAACGCAAAGCAGTTGTATCTCTGGAAGACAAATTTTTACATTTCTATTTGCAGTGAAATTAGAAGCCATGCCCATGAAGAGATAAGAGCCTAACCTCAGCATTTAACTGAATTATTTTTCTTATAAAATTTTTATAGTTATGAATTTCCTTAAAAGGTAAATGTATTTCCATTTCCCAGATCATAGATAAAATATTAAAACACTGCAGCAAGCCTAGGACAACACTTAGGGTGTTAATGGCTTAAAAAATGATTCCAAGGTCTGCATGCCCTCAGGCCTAGGGCGTTTATTACTAGAGGCCAGAGGGCTCTTGGGATTTCTTTTGCCTTGAGGAGAACTGGCAGGAACCACCTGCGGGTGTGAGGAGTGGGGCTGTGAGAAGGATTTCTGCAACTCCAGTGCAAAATGATAGTCCATGTGTTCCGGCATCTCCCACACAGGTACCAGGGAGCCGCACTTCTCACAGGGCATTTGGTCCTCAGCGACCAGCAGGCTTGAGGAGGTAGTTGCCTTCTGAGCCCCCTCCGGGGCAGACTGGGAGGTTAAAGAGGCAAGCCTGCTCCGGCTGTTTTGAGCCAAATCCATCTCTGCAGGAGTTGCTTTAAAGGATTCAGGTTTCAAAACCTCTTCACAGACGGAGGCAGAATCTGGATACTTGGTTGGAAAATATTTTGATAACTTTTTAGGGCTAGACTGCAGATTTTGTGGAGGGATGACAACCAAAGGATCATTAAGCTGTTTCTGCTTCAGAAGCAAACTTTTCTGCTTAAAGAAGGGCTCGATTCCTGTAGTACGGCTGGTTTGGAAAGGTAATGAGAGCTTCAGTGGTGAACTGCTCTTGAGGGCCTGGGAAGTGGCAGTAAGGGATGAAAGTGAAGCATCTTTGACTTTCTGCTTTTCTGCAGTTTTTTGAAAAAATGATTCCAGAGAAGTGGCTGCTTTCTTAGTGGGTGTCGCCGATGGGCTACTTCCCTGGGTCTTAGTTTCTGGACTGGCAACTGGCACCTTTGGCAGAGAACTTGAGTCATTACTCAAGAAGACGGTGATGTCTGTGCATGACGAAGGGGCAGAGGCAGAGAATTTGGTAGCACAGAGGAAAAGCATTGTGAGGGGAGGGGACCTGTATGGAAAGTACAAGAACAAGATTAGCAC
Source organism: Carollia perspicillata (assembly GCA_004027735.1). Lineage (NCBI taxonomy): Eukaryota > Metazoa > Chordata > Mammalia > Chiroptera > Phyllostomidae > Carollia > Carollia perspicillata. The sequence continues at coordinate 9,676 of PVKM010022891.1, read as the reverse complement.
CAGGGCACAGACTTGAATGATAAAAAATAACTGGGATTCTGCCCTGGCTGGTGTGGCTCAGTGGATTGAGCGTGGGCCTGCAAGCCAAAGGATCGCAGTTCATCCAGGTTGGGGCACAAGCCTGGGTTGCGGGCCAGTTCCCAGCGGGGAGCGCACGGGAGGTCAACCATACACTGATGTTTCTCTCCTCTCCTTCCCTTCCCCTCTAAAGATAAATAAATAAAACCTTTTAAAAATAATAATAACAACTGGGATCCTGGTTCTGCCACAGCAGGAAATTATTACTGCATTGACTCTCAGACTTTAGGGTGTATCAGATTAATAGAGATTCGATAAATCTGGGATGGGCAGAGAATGTGCCTTTCTAACAAGTTCCTAGGTGATTTGATGTTGCTGATTTAGGACCACTCCTTGAGAATCGCTGACATGGTGAACCAAATTAAACGTGTGTAAATGGGATTCCCTGACAGCTAGGTATCATTATTTTTGTAGGATACGGCTTCAGAGTTGCTGTAATTCAGGGTTAGGGCAAGAAATTTTACTCTGGGCAACAAAAAGCTTTTAGAATATTTAGACTAGAAAGACTCCTGAAAATAGCCCCTCACCCATTCTCCTGTTTTTAAGAGGGCACCACCTAACTCCAGCGCTGACTGGCTTTCAGCTCTGGAGTTTCTGGAAAATGAAATTCCACAATGGCTTTTGATTACCTCTCCTAGGCACAGAAACATTTCCAGAAATTTCTGCCATAAAGTTCCTCATTATGTCTAATTACTAAAGTAAATTTTCACGAGTTGAATCTCAGGAGATGAAATGTACTTTTACATACAGATTAGTCCCTCGAAGATAAAAAGTCAACGCTATTATTAAATTATTACAATAGTATCTCACTGTCCTCCAGATTCACGCTTGGGGACAGTCTCACATCAGGTAATTTTGATGCTTTCCTATCAATAGGTTTCAAGCTCTTAATGAATAATATCTATTATAGTCTGTCAATTTCTAAGGTTTCATATGAACACAGTATCACCATTATCATTTTGTTCAGTAAAAATACTGAATTTTTGAAAATAAATGTACCAGAGAGTAAAAGTTAATTATTCTAAAAAAAAAAAAAAGATTATATAATAGTCTTTGTACATATAATAGTGTTGGCCCATATACTTAGATAATCAATAACTTAGGTAGTTAAACTAAAGTTATTTCTTATAACCGTCAGTATAGGTCTATAAATAATCAATTTCTTTTCTTCCCATAATTATATTTCCATTGTGAATTTGGAATTTTTTTTTAATGTAACAGGCTGTTAAACAGCTAAAGGATTCTAACACTGAAAATAATATCTGGACAATAAATGAACACACTCCAATCATGTATTTGGTTATTTTTCATGACCAACTGAAGTTTATTATAATATGACATTTGGTATTATACTAGTGGAGCTTGTAACTAAGTTGGGGTGTTAGAGATTACCAATGAATATGGGTCAGTTTCATTATCAAGGAAGACAGAAAAGTGAAGAAGTTGAGAAAGACGTTCCCAAGTGTGCTACATTCTTGAAACTTGAATTCTGTACTCCCAAGTGCAAATGGTCATTCCCCAGACTATCGCAAATTGATACAGATAAGGATAGTATTTTTTCTTTTTTTTAATTTTTTAAAAATTTATTAATTTGAGAGAGAGAGGGAGAGAAACATTGATTTGTTGTTCTACTTATTTATGCATTCATTGGTTGTTTCCTGTATGTGCCCTGACTGGGGAACATACAGCAACCTTGGTACATCAGGACAACACTAACCAACTGAGCAACCTGGCCAGGGCAGGATGGGATTGATTCACTTTGAATCTCAAACCTACCCCTGGGAACTGGACTGCACCAAATGTAGTCAAAGTAGTTGCAGCCAATCTGCCTTTTTTCTGTTGTTTCTACTGTGTCCTCTCCTTTGTGCATGACCCTTCCCCTCTGTAATAGGTCCTGCTGGCCAGAGTCACAAAGAACCTATCCCAGCTAGAAAGCTTATATAGAGCAATTTTAGAGCAAGACAGGATATAAGTCTCTTCTGAGAAGATGAGCTAGAAAGAAACTCACCATTCGGTTTGTGTTCCTGAAGTATTACAGTTCCTGATGGCAGCAAATGCATCATGGCTCATCTTGTGAGCGTCATAGCGGGTAAGGACACAGCAACGGCGCAGACTGCTGAGACGTTTGTCTCCTTGTACACGAATGCTCACGGCCAGCTGTGTGGCTACCCTGTCATTCTGTGGGTATAAAAGGATTGAGAACAGAACTAAAGTTACCACAAGCACCTGGATTCTGTATGCTGAACTGCATGAGAGTGTAATGGGGTGCTGAGTTAGAGGTCCCCAAACCCCCAATAGCCTGGGTTGGGGGAAGGGGAATCAGAACAGGGCCACTGAGAGTTACTTTGCATGTCTAAAGGACTTGGCCAGTGCGTTAGTAATGCTAACAGCCAGGGAGGCCGGGAAGGACTCTAACTCATGATGCAGCCAGGAGGTAGGTTACCAGAGGCAATTCTCACACCACAGGGGCAAGACTGCCCAGACTAACAGTAGAAGCAGAGAAAGGCAGAAGAAACCAGAGGCCTAGTAGGTGTAACCCTTTGTGGGAGGAGTCGGAAATGGGGTTATGGAGGAAGATCAGAGCCAAGATTTAAAACCAAACTTAGGGCAGCCCTGGTCTCTTAACCATGCAGCTTGGGAGCAGAGAAGGCTGTCTTGGCCACATGGTTTGAAAAGATGCAGAAGGACCCCCACCGGCCCACCATGAGGAGGGGCTATACTGTTTTGGATTAAGAGCAGGAGCCTAGCCAAGCTCAAATGACTGGAAATAACCGGAATACAGATGGGAATCTGTCCAGCTAAGCTATAGACTTCTATTTTCCTGAGTGATGGTACCCCTGACTGACCTGCTTTGGCAAGAGGAGGCAGGACTGAGTGATTATGGGTATTTTTTGTTTCTAAAGGGAGTGGGACTTAATAGTAGAATTCTGCCATTATTCTAAACCTGTATAACTTTTGAATAAATAGTTCCTTTCCTTTTCATAAAACTCTGGCATTGGAAATCACAGTTTTATCAGTGGTGGGCAATGGAACCCAGAGGAACAGAACCCAGAGTGGTTCTGTTTCAAGAGGACATTAAAAGAACTAGGGTGACAGAATGATTTGGAAATAGTCAAGTTTAATTTAAATTTTTTTTAAATTGTGCTATTTTTTAATAGAAGAAGTTGGAGAAGATTAATTTGGATGATGGATTATTAGAATATCTAGGAAATTTTCATAGGTGATGGGAAGAGGACAGAATAAATGAAAATGGACTCTTCTGAATGCTTTTCTATAATGTCTATGCAAGATTATAACAAATATCTACAGTCCTATATTCTATTTTGTGACTTAAGGAAGAGCTCATATAAGTAATTGTCTGGAAGGAAGTTCCAAGCTAGGATATCAAGATTGAGTAGCGGACCTATTCTTTAAGCTGCCCAGATGCTCTTATGTTTAATAACAGCAGAAGTTTTCACTGGCACCTCCTGTTTACAGCCCATCACTAGAAGATACAGTGTAGTGAGCCTGCCTCTAGACGCAAGATCATCAGTTCACCTTTCAGTGAACCAAAGTATCTGAATACTTTTTAAATTTTTTTCAACAGTTTATTTATTTACTATTAGAGAGGGGGGAAAGGAAGGAGAGAGAGGGAAAGATCAATGTGTAGTTGCTTCTCATGCGCCCCGGCTGGGGATCTGGCCTGCAACCCAGGCATGTGCCCTGACGGGGAATTGAACCGCGACCCCTTGGTTCACAGGCCCGTGCTCAGTCCACTGAGCCACATCAGCCAGGGCATCTGAATGCTCTTAATGCAAAGTAAACTAAGAAACAAAGATCGAGAGGTGCAATAGAAGAAGATTAAAAATTCTATTATTGGGATCCCCTCAAAATCAAAAGATATTAGTGAGAAGACATACCCCTAGGCAAATACAGCCAAGCCAGTATTTTGGGGAGTAAAAACACAATTTGTATTTTTTTACGTTTTGCAAATACCTACAGATTTGCATATCTTGAGAAAATACAAATTGGCGATTACAAAGGAGTCCTTGTTGACTAAAACCAAGCATAAGTGAATGCCTACTACGTATCAGGCCCTATCTAGAGATACAGGATAGAAGAAAATAAAGTCCAGGCCCTAAGGGATCTTATCTTGTAGTAGGAGCTACAGTTAATAAACAAGTAGACATGTAATAGAAAAGACTGCAAAGTGCTATGGAAAAAAGCAGAGTAAGGCAGAATGCTGGAGGTTGCTGATATAAGAGGGTACCTTCCCCAGCTATCCTCTTATATTTAAGCCCAGACCTGAGTAAATAAGAATAGAAGAGCAAAGATTCTCCAGGCTGAAGGAATGGCAAGTCTACAAGTGCTAAGGTGAGAGTTTGGTTGGTGTGTCAAATAAAAGGGAAAGAGACCAGTGGAGTGGAAGCTAAAGAGGAGTAAGGGAGAGAGGATAGGAAAAGAGGTCTGAGAAGAAGCCGGAGACCAAATCATATCGGTCATTACAGAATAAAAGAAAACCACACATGAGTTAAGTGTGAAGGAAAGCCAGTAGAATATTTTAAAGTAAAATGATATGATATTCCATGTCTAGAATTATTTTTGGCATAAAGTTCTTTTAAGCTTAAAAGACAGATGAACTTTCTCAGGCATCCCTACTGCGTTGCACTTGATAACAGCTTGGGAAGTCTCAGAGGCTTATAGAGATGAGAACAGGGCGACACCTACTGGGCAAAGTCAAATAGGCTCACAACGCAACTGGGATCATACCCCTCTTCATGTTCTTTACCAAAGAACAAATAATCACCACCAATTCGGCAAAAAGGGAGCACATACAGGCAGTTTTGGATGATACCTGCTAGTATACAGTTGATATGTAGGACTCCCAGATGTTCCGAAATGGAAGGACACATCAAACGATACCATCAAGAAAATGGGGGAAAAAAAACCAAACCACAAAATGGGAGAAAAAAATTTGCAAATTATATATCTGACAAGTGATTTGTACCCAGAATATATAAAGAAGCCTTAAAACACAATAAAGAGACAACCCATTTCAAAACTGAGTAAAGGATCTCCATAGACATTTCTCCCTAAAGGATAAGAAAGAATATGGACAATAAGTACCTGAAAACCACAAACTTCATCACCCTCACTAATAGGGCTAAAAATTTTTAAAAGGTAATAACAAAAGTATAAAGAAATAAGAATCCTCTCACATTGCTGGGAATGTAAAATAGTGCAGCAACGGCCTCAAAATGCTAAACATAGAGTGACCATGTGACCCAGTAATTCTACTCCTAGGGATACAGGAGCAAGAGAAATGAAAACCATATGTCTACACAAAAATCTGTAAGTGAACATTCATAGCAACATTATAATAGCTGAAAAGTGGAAACAACTCAAATATCTATTCACTGATGAATGGGTAAACAAAATGTAGAAATATTTATATAATAGAATATTATTCAGCCCTGGCTGGAGTAGCTCAGTGGATTGAGAGCAGGTGTGCGAACCAAAGGATTGCAGTTCGATTCCCAGTCGGGGCACATGCCTGGGTTGCAGGCCAGTTTCCAGCAGGGGATGCACGAGAGGCAGCCATACATTGGTATTTCTCTCCCTCTCTCCTTCCCTTCCCCTCTAAAGATAGATAAATAAAATATTTTAAAAAAAGAATATTATTCAGTTATATAAAGAAATAAAGTACTGATACATGCTACACGTGGGTAAACCTAAAAATATTATGTTGATTTAAAGATGTCAAGCCACTCATGCAAGGCTACATACTGTATTATTCCCCTTATATGAACTGTCTAGAATACTTCTATAGAGACAGAAAGGAGACTTAGTAATTGCCTAGGGATGCAGAAGTAACTGCTATAGGTGCAGGATTTCTTTTTGGATGATGAAAATATTCTTAAATTGTGGAATAGTTGAACTGGAAAACACTAAAACTACTGAACTCTATACTGTAAATGTGTGAATTTTTTTAAACAAGTGATTTTTATGGTATGTAAAATTATATATATATCAGTAAACCCTGGCCAGTGTGGCTCAGTGGATTGAGTGCTAGCCTGCAAACCAAAGGGTCACTGGTTCGATTCCCACTCAGGGGACATGCCTGGGTTGCAGGCCAGGTCCCCAGCAATGGGGCACACAAGAGGCAACCACAAAATGATGTTTCTCTCCCCCTCTCTCCTTCCTTTCCCCTCTCTCTAAAAATAAGTAAATAAAAAATATTTTAAAAATATACATCAGTAAAAAGGGTTTTTTTGGAAGACTGTATAAAGAAATGAATCTTCAGATGTCAAGTCTCTCACTTAATACTCTGTCTCTAAAACTATCAGTACTTCTGTGTCACATGGACTAGGTTTTACTTGCATAGGTTTTTAAAAATTAATTAATTGATTTTTAGAGAGAGGGGAGGGAGGGAGGAAGAAAGAGGAGAGATGTATGAGAGAAACATTCACTGGTTGCCTCTTGCATGCCCCCAATTGGGGACCTGGCCCACCACTCAGGCATGTGCCCTGACCAGGAATTCACAGGCTGATGCTCAATCCACTGAGCCATACCAGCCAGGGTCACATGCACTAGGTTTAAGTCCAGTAATTTATAGTCTAATCCCTAAATGTCCTGCTTAATGGCTCTTTACTCACATAAAGATCCACTGTATATTCAGGGCTGCAGTAGTAGTTAGATAATACAAAGTATTTAGAAGTATACAAAAAGGTAGAGGTAAATGGTAATGCAGGAATAGTCTATGTTCGGAGCAGCAGGCTTTTGAAGATCATGTTAGTTTTATGGAAGAAGGTAAAAGATTTCTTAATATTTCTTAGTTGATTTTTTTGTATCTTCTTTTCTACTCTATAAGGTAAGACATTTAAACTGGTATTTAAACCCCAAATCTCACCCCTGGAATAAAGAAAAAATCTTACATCATTTCGGTCCTTCGTTAGTCTCTCCTCTAATTCCTGGGCTAACTGCAAAAGCCACCATTGTACCTAAAAAAAAAAGTATTGAGACTTTAGCCTTTCACTTAAAAACCATAGGTTTATTTTATAACTAGGTGGTGGATTTGTTAAGCTCTCTCCCAAATGGAAGTGTGCAATAAGGTTTTCCCCAAAACCAAAGGATCAACAGATCATAGAACTTTTCAGTACTCTAACCTGCCCTAGCTCAAAATTTTCATTTTGTTTTCCTGCTGGCATGCCATCAGGTGAATTTCAGGCATGTTCCAGCTCCGAGAAAGAAAAAAAAAATGACACAAACTTAGGCACAATATCCTAGACCTTTCAAGTTTTCCATTACCAAAAATGAGCAATTCCATTTCAAATTTCTACCATTTCCATTTTCTTTCTGTTTAGGTAGAAAAAAAGGAAAATAACAAATCCAATTAAAACTAGTCAGTTTTCAACACACAAAGAAGAACTTCTATCCTCTTCATACTTTACAGCATAAAGATTCAATCTAACATAAATTCCATCTAGTTAAACCTCCCGCAGTTACTAAAACCTGCCCGCTAAGCCCCCTTAGAAAAGGCAATGCTCTGTCAAGAGTGCCTGCCTACCTGTTCCCGAGTAGCCAGCGCTGTTTTTCCTGGGAAGTTCTTGCTGCAGCCAATGGTTTTGGGAAGTCGCCTGGGTTTAACTGGATCATGCTCAATTCCACGGCACATGGCATAGAGCCAAGATCTAATAAAACCAGCAAAATTCTTTAAGGTGAAGCTAATGATTATTCTCGTTTGAAAAAAAGCATGTATAATATTACCCTTTCATCCCCTTCATGAAAAAGTTTGTCCAAAATTAAGTATACCTCACTTCTGACAGAACCCCTGTCCTCCCCAGTGCAGTATGTTGATTGCCAAGGAGAGGAAAGCTGGTTACGCTTTCCAAAGCCAAGTCATCATTTGTACTTTTGAAAGGTGCCAAGCAAGCCACTGATTAATATCCCCAAGTTTTTTAGTGCTTAATAAGCCTAAATACAGGATTTTAAGGAAACATCAGCATACATAGATGATGTACTTATATATGAGATCTGTCCAGAAGGTATCCAACCATGTAATAGGAAATATAGAGACATTTATTGAAGAAGATACAAAATACAGGAAACACTGTACATAGGACAATGACACCTCTGTTCCCTTCAAAGGAGGCACCTTGGGACCTCACACAGTTCTCCCAACCACCATCAGCTGCCGCATCATATTTTCCTGAATCTCATCAACGGTCTACACTCTCTTCCTTTTCAAAGGAGAGTTTTGGGAAAAGCCAGATATCGCAGGGTGCCAAATCTGGACTTTAGGGGGACTGAGTCACCTGGGTGATCTGATGTTTCCCCAAAAAACTCTGCACAAGACCTGATGCACAAGCAGGAGCATTGTTGTGATAAAGCTGCCCATCACCAATTGCCCAGAGGTACAGCCTTCTGAATCATCTGAATAGTTTCCGAGAAGGAATGTTCTAGCTTAACACAAAATATGTTGCAGATTTGTTGCTCTACTCATTCAGTCATTTTGAATGCAATGGCCACACAGTACACATGCTCACTCAACGGCATCTACCACTCCCATGGAACAGTACAGTGATGTCATCCTTGTTCACACATGTGCATTCCAGTCCACTCTCCTTGGCTGCCATGTTACATCAATGTCACACAAACCATTCTTGTTACATTAACAATGGCTGGTCTTTTTCCGGACAGACCTCATATACCCAAGCTTCAAAGTAACAGTTCCTTAGCCCTGGCCAGTAGCTCCGTTGGTTAGAGCATCATCCCAGTAAGCCAAGGTTGTGGGTTGAGAGGGCACGTACAAGAATCAACCAATGAATACATAAATAAGGGGAACAGCAAATCAGTGTTTCTCTCTGTCTCTCTCTCTAGAAAACCAATTGAAAAAGAAGTAACAGTGCCAATCAACCTATTAAAATACATGAAAAAAATACTCTAGACAGGCTATAGTTTTCTAATATTTTGTGTTTTTTTAAATTTTATTTATGTTCAGAGAGAGGGGAAGGGAAAGAGAGAGAAACATCAATGTGTAAGAGAAACATCTCTATTGGTTGCCTCTCTCACGCCCCCAACTGAGGACCTGGCCCACAATCCAGGCATGTGCCCTGAACAGGAATTGAACCAGAGACCTTTCAGTTTGCAGGCCAGCACTCAATCCACTGAGCCACACCAGCCAGGGTAGTTATCTAATATTTTAAAGCAAAAGGAGCAGCAAAATTACCTTGGGGAATAAATGCTAGCCTAAAAATAGGCCTAGATTTTACTAAATGTTTTAGTCTATATTTGAATTTAGTACTTCCATAAAAGTTATGATTGAAAAGTAGTAGGAATCACCTACCCGTTCTTCTCCCCAAAATGATTCTGGAGCTGGGATTCAGTGAACTGGGTCAGTTCACCCATGTACTCTACCCCCAGGATTTCAATGACAGAGGCTCCCAGCTTTCCTCCGAGACTACGGCTAACAAAAAAGACAAGGAATTTAGTTCATATCCCAAGTATCTACTTTGCAGCTGGTATAAGATATTTTGCTTGTGTAAGTGGATCTCCAGAAGGGTCAAGGAAAATGAGAGCACGTTAGTCCTATAGACTACTAATATTGTACTGTAAGACT
>PVKM010022890.1:0-21536 GCA_004027735.1 Carollia perspicillata | reverse complement strand
TCAGTCTGTTCCTTGTTTCCATGCCTCTGATTCTGTTTTGCCTGTTGGTTTGTTTTGTTCATTAGGTTCCTGTTACAGATGACATCATATGACATTTGTCTTTCACTGCCTGGCTTGCTTCACTTGGCATAATACTCTCTAGTTTGATCCATGCTGTTGCAAAAGGTAGGAATTCCTTTCTTTCTGCTGAGTAGTATTCAATTCTGTAACGTACCCCAGTTTTTTGATCCATTTTTGAATACTGATGGGCACATAGGCTCTTCCCAACACTTAGCTATTACTATTAATGCTGCTATGAACATTGGGGTGGGTAGGTTCTTCTGAATTGGTGTTTCAGGATTCTTAGAAGCGGCATCCCTGGATCAAAAGGCAGTTCCATTTTCAGGTTTTTAAGGAAATTCCATATGTTTTTCAAGGTGGCTGTACTAGTCTGCATTCCCATAAACATTGTAGTAGGGTTCCCTTTACTCCATAACTTTTCCAGTACTTTTTGTTTGTTGATTTGTTTATAATGGCCATTCTGACCACTGTGAAGTGGTATCTCATTGGGTTTTAATTTGCATCTCTCTGATGGGTAGCGATGCTGAGCATATGTCTCTGGGCTCTCTGTATGTCCTCCTTAGAAAAGTGTCTGTTCAGGTACTTTGACCATTTTTTAATTGGATTGTTTGTCTTCCTGGTGTGGAGTTGTGTGAGGTCTTTATATATTTTGGAGATCAAACCCTTGTCTGAAGTATCATTGGCAAATATATTTTTCCATACAGTTGATTCCCTTTTCATTTTGCTGATGTTTTCTTTAGCTGTGTAGAAGCGTTCTATTTTGTTGTAGTCCTGTTGGTTTAATCTTTCCTTTATGTCCTTTGCTCTGGGGGACATGTGGTGAAAATATTGCATGGAATATCTGGAATTTTCCTGCCTGTGTTCTCCTCTAGGACTTGTATACCGACTTATATTTAAGTCTTTTATTCATCTTGAGTTTATTTTTCTGTATGATGTAAGTTGGTGGTCAAGTTTCATTTTTTTTACATGTACCTGTCCAGATCTAACACCATCTGGTGAAGAGGCTAGTTTTATTCCATGTTATGGTTCTACCCCCTTTTTTGAATATTAATTGACCATAGAGACATGGGTTTATTTCTGGACTCTCTATTCTGTTCTACTCAAAATTGCTGATGCTGTTCGGGGTAATGTATGGTTCCATATAAATTTTTGAAATGTTTATTGTACATCTGTAAAATATGCCATTGGTATTTAATAGGAATTGTGTTGAATCTGTAAGTCGCTTTGGGTAGTATGTACATTTTTATAATGTTAATTCTTCCAATCCATGAACAGCATATATGCTTCCATTTATTTGTGTCTGCCTTAATTTTTGTGTCTGCCTTAATTTCTTTCTTCACTGTTGTGTAGTTTTCTGAATACAGGTACCTTTTCCTAGGTAGTTTTATCTTTCCTGTGGCTATAGTCGATGGGAATTTTCCCCCTGATTTCTGTTTTTGATATTTCATTGTTGATGTACAAAAATACCTTCAATTTCAGAATATTGACTTTGTATCTTGCTGTTTTGCCGGATTCACTTGGTAGGTCAAGACGTTTTTTGAGGGAATCTGTAGGGTCTTTGTACACTCTCATATCATCTGCAAACAATGACAGTTTTACTTACCTGTTTCCAATTTGGATGCCTTTTATTACTTTTTCTTGTCTGATTGCTGTGGGTAGAACTTCCAGTACTATGTTGAATAGAAGTGGTAAAAATGGATACCCTTTTCTTATTCCTTACTCTTAGTGGGAAAGCTTTTAGTTTTTGCCCATTGAATATGTGTCGGTTGTAGGTCTCTCATATGTGGCCTGTATTATGTTGAGGTATGCTCCTCTGCTCCCACTCTGCTGAGTGTTTTTTATCATAAATGGGGGTTGTACCTTATCAAATGCTGTTTCTGTATCCATTGATATGATCACGTGATTTTTGTCTTTCCTTTTGTTTATGTGGTGTATTACATTTATTGATTTGCAAATGTTGTACCATCCTTGCATCCCTGTGATGAGACCCACTTAATCGTGGAATATGATGTTTTTAATGTATTGCTGAATGCGGTTTGCCAATATTTTGTTGAGGATTTTAGTGCCTACATTCATCAGTGATATTGGCCTGTAGTTTTCTTTCTTTGTTGTGCCTTTATCTGGTTTTGGGATCAGAATGATGCTGGTCTCAGAAGAGTTTGAGTCTTCCCCATTCTTGGATTTTTTGAAATAGTCTGAGAAGGATAGGGTCTAGCTCTTCTTCAGTGTTTTGTAAAATTTTCCTGCGACACTGTCCAGTCCAGGGCTCCTGTGTGCTGGGAGTATTTTAATTACTAATTCAGTTTCACCAGATGTTATCCGTATGTCCAGGCTTTGTGCTTCTTGATTCAGTTTTGGAAGATTATATATTTCTAGAAATTTGTCCATTTCACCCAGGTATTTAAATTCTTGGCTTATATTTGTTCTTAGTAATTTCTTACAATCCTGTATATTGATGTGGTATCAGTTGTAATCTCGCCTCTTTCAGTCTATTTTATTTATTTCGGTCCTCTCCCTTTTTCCTTGATGAGTCTGGGTAAAGGCTTGTCAATTTTGTTTATCTTTTCAAAGAACCAGCTCCTGGATTTATCAAACCTTTGAATTGTTCTTTTAGTATCTTGTCATTTAATTCTGCTCTGATCTTGATTATTTCCTTCCTCCTACATGGCTCTGGGCTTTGTTTGTTGTTGTTTCTCCACAGTTTTTGTAGTGTAGGATTAGGTTGTTTATTTGAGATGTTTCTGTCTTTTTTAGGTAGGCTTGTATTGCCATGAACTTCCCTTTCAAGATTGCCTTTGCTGCATTCCGTAGGTGTTAGACTGTTGTGTGTTCATTTTCATTAGTTTCCAGAAACTTTTCAATTTTTTTTATGATTTTATTTATTTATTTTTAGAGAGAGGAAGGGAGGGAGAAAGAGAGTGAGAGAAACATCAGTGTGTGGTTGCCTTTCACATGGCCCCCACTGGGGCCTGGCCTGCAACCCAGGCATGTGCCCTGACTGGAAATTGATCCGGTGACACTTTCGTTTGCAGCCCATACTCAATTCACTGAGCTATGTCAGCCAGGGCTGATTTCTTCTTTAATATCATTAGTAACCCATTCATTGTTTAATAGCATGTCATTCAGTCTCCATGAATTTGAATGTTCTTTAGTTTTTCTTGAGGTTGGTTTCCAGTTTCAAGCTCTTGTGCTCCAAGTAAATGCTTGATATAATTTCAGCTTTCTTGAATTTGTTGAGGTTTGTTTTGTGTCCTATCAAGTGGTATATGTATGAAAATGTTCCATGTGCATTTGAAAAGAATGTGTATTTTGCTTCTTTGGGATGAAAGGTTCTGTATATATATCAATCAAGTCCTTGTGATCTAGGGTGGTGTTCAGTTCCACAATATCCCTGTTGATATTTTGTTGGGAAATGTACCCATTGTTGACAGTGGGGGTGTTAAAATTCTGTTCTATAAATGTGCTGCTATCTATCTTTCTTGAAGTCTTTCAAGATTTTCCTCATGTATTTGGGTGCTCCTATGTTGAGTGCATAAGTGTTTACAATGTGTATGTCTTCTTGATGGATTTTTCCCTTGAGCATTATCAAGTGTCCTTCTGTGTCTTTTTTTATGGCCTTTGTTTTGAAGTCTGTCTTGTCTGATGTAAGCATTGCTAAACTGACTTTTTTCTCCTGTCCATTTGCTTGGAATATTTTTTCCAGCCCTTCACTTTCAGTCTGTGTAGGTCTTTTGTTTTGAGGTGGTTCTCTTGTAAGCAGCATATATGTGGGTCATGTTTTCTTATCCGTTCAGCTACCCTGTGTCTTTTGTTGGAGGATTTAATCTATTTACATTTAAAGTTATTATTGATAGGTACTTATTAATTGCTGTTTTACCCCTTTGTATCTGTGTTCCTCTCTCTCACTCTTTATTTCCTCTTCTAAAGCAGCCCCTTTAGCATGTCTTACACTGCTGATTTGGTGGAGGTGTATTCCTTCAGCCTACTTTTGTCTGGGAAACTGCTTATTTCACCTTCCATTTTTAAAAATATATATTTCATTGATTACGGTATTACAATTTTCCCATTTTTCCCCCTTGATCCCCTCTCCACCCTGACCCCCCAATCCTCCACCATTCCCCCCACACCTTAGTTCATGTCCATGGGTTGTACATATAAGTTCTTTGAGTCCTCTGTTTTCTGTACCATTTTTTATCTTTCTTTGTCTATTTTATGCCTACTAATTATGCTGCTTCTTCCCTGTACTTTTCCCCCACTTTTCCTCCCTTCCCCCTCCCCACTGACCTCCCTCTGTGTGATGTCCATTTCTCTGATTCTGTTCCTGTTCCGGTTGTTGGCTTAGTTTTTGTTTTCATTGTTTTTCTTTTCTTTTAGGTTCACTTGTTAATAGTTGTGAGTTTGTTACCATTTTATTGTTCATATTTTTTATCTTTTTCTTAGATAAGTCCCTTTAACATTTCATATAATAAGGGCTTGGTGATGATGAACTCCTTTAACTTGACCTTATCTGGTAAACACTTTCTCTGCCCTTCCATTCTAAATGAAAACTTTGCTGGATAGAGCAATCTTGGATGTAGGTCCTTGCCTTTCATGACTTGAAATACTTCTTACCAGCCCCTTGCCTGTAAGGTTTCTTTTGAGAAATCAGGCGCTAGCCTTATGGGAACTCCTTTGTAGGTAACTGTCTCCTTTTCTCTTGCTGCTCTTAGGATTTTCTGTTTGTCTTTAATCTTGGGTAACTTAATGATGATGTGCCTTGGTGTGTGCTTCCTTGGGTCCAACTTCTTTGGGACTCTCTGAGCTTCCTGGAAGGCTATTTCCTTTGCCAGATTGGGGAAGTTTTCCTTCATTATTTGTTCAAATAAGTTTTCAATTTCTTGCTGTTGTTCTTCTTCTGGCACCCCTATAATTTGGATATTGGAATGGTTCAGGTTGTCCCAGAGAATCCTCAGCCTCTCTTCATTTTTTTTGGATTCTCGTTTATTCATTCTGATCTGGTTAGATGTTTATTTCTTCCTTCTGTTCCAAATTGTTGCTTTGAATCTTGTTTCCTTCTTCTCACTGTTGGTTCCCTGAATATTTTGCTTTACTTCATTTTAGGTATATTTCCTTTGTTCTTTCATTTTTTCAACCAAGCTCAATCAGTTCTTTGAGCGTTTTGATTACCAGGGCTTTAAATTCTCCATCAGTTTGGTTGGCAATATCCTTATTGGTTAGTTCTGAGGTTTTGCTCTGTTCTTTCATTTAGGCCATATTTCTTTGTCTTGGTGCACTTGCCATGTTGTAAGGGGCGGGGCCTTCGGTATTCGCCAGGGCAGGGCAACCCTCTTTGCTCAGTTGCCTGTGGGGGAGGGGTCAGAAAGGGGACAGTGCAGATTGCCTGCTGGTCTCTAGCACACTTTCCAACAGGCTACTGCGTCAGACTGGAAGTATCTCCCACTGCGGCAACCCCAGCTGTGGCCCACAGTCAGCTAACAGTCTGTTTACCCCTTAAGTTAGCCCCTTCCGTGCAGCTCTGCCAAGCTTGGCAGTCAGCCCCACCCACCAGCTCCCTTGCCTCGGTTTTTCTGAGTTGGCCTGTGCGTTCTGCCTTACCGATCTGGTTATTCTGGTTGATTTTTTCTTAATTCCTTGGTTGTTGGAGTTCCATGCAGTTTGATTTTCTGGTGTTTTTTGGTTGTTTATTGATTTTTACATTGGTTGTTGTCCTCCTTTTGGTTGTGCAGGGGAGTGAAGGGTTTTTATGTATGCTTCCATTTTAGCTGGAAATGCCTCACCTTCCATTTTAATTGACAGTCTTGCTGTGTTGTGTAGTGTTGGTTGCAAGTCTTTGCTTTTCAGTACTTGGAATATTTCTTGCCATTCCCTTCTGGCTTGTAGTGTTTCTGTTTAGAAATCAGTGATACCCTTATTGGAGCTCCCTTGTATGTTACTATGTTTCTCCTTTGCTGCCTTTAAGATTATCTCTTTGTCTTTAAATTTGCCATTTTAATTATGATGCGTTTTGGAATGGGCCTCTTTGGGTTCATCTTGATTGGGATCCTCTGTGCTTCCTGGACTTGTGTGACTTTTTTCTCATCAAGTTAGGGAAGTTTTATGTCATAACTTTTTCAAACAGATTTTCTATCCATTGCTTCTCTTCTCTTTCTGGTTTCCCTATGATACGGATATTATTATGTTTCATGTTTCCTGTAGGTCCCTTAAACCCTCTTCGTTCTTTTTGAATCTGTTTTTCTTTTCTTGCTCTTTCTGGGAGTTTTTTTCTACTTCATAATCCAGCTCTGATTCAGTCCTCTGCTTCATCTAGCCTGCTTTTCATTCCTTCCACTGTGCTTTCAGTTCAGAAATTGTATTCTTCATTTCCTCCTGGTTCTCATTGATAGTTTCTATGTCCTTTTTCATGCTGATATGGTTTGCCATAAGTTCCTTGTAGCTTCCCTGGAGTTTTTTGTAGTTCTCACTGAGCTCCATGAGTGTCCTCATAACCATTATTTTGAACTCAAAATGTCTAATAGTTTGGTTACATCAAGTTCATTTAGCATTCTTTCTGGGGTTTCCTCTTTCTGGGGATTCCTGAGTAGATGCAGGAAAGGTATTTGACAAAGTTTAACATTCCTTCATGATAAAAACTATTAACTAACTAGGAATAAAAGGGAACTTTTTACCTCAATCAGGCACTTCTATGAAAAAAACCTATCCTATCATCATACTTATTAGTGGAAATTTGAACACTTTTTTCCTAAGAGGAGAAAGAAAGTAGAGATATTCATTCTCATTACTTTTATTCAATATCATAGTGGAATTCCTAGCCACTGCAGTAAAGGAAGAAAAGGTAATATGAATATAAGGCTCACAGATTGAAAAGGAAGTAATAAAGTTCTGTATTCTCAGATGACATGTTTTCTATGTAGAAAATCCCAAGGAATCTACAGAAAGATTTCTAAAATGAATATAGGCATTTAGCAATGTCATGCAATAGGAGGTTAGTAAACAGATTTTTTTATATACTACATGAATGTTTGGAATTATAACATTTTTATAGCACTATTTATAAATGCATCAAAACACAAGAAAGACTTAGATATAGCCTTGGCTGGTGTGGCTTAGTGGGTTGAGCACCGGCCTGTGAACCAAAGGGCCATCAGTTCGATTCCCAGTCAGTGCACATGCCTGGGTTGCTGTCCAGGTCCTTGGTAGGGGGCACTCGAGAAGCAACCACACATTAGTGTTTCCCTTCCTCTCTTTTTCTCTCCCTTCCCTTCTCTAACAATAAATAAATAAAATCTTTAAAAAAAAGAAAGACTTAGATATAAGTCTGACAAAATATATGTGTGATTAATATTCTAAAAACTATGAAACAGTGATGAAAGAAATCAAAGAAGACCCAAATAAATGGAGAGCTATAAATTGTTTGTGGAGGGGAAGACTCAATATAGGAAATATACCATTTTTTTTTCAAATACTGTCACAATCAAAATCCTAACAGGATTTTGTTTTATGTGTTGACAAATAGTTCCCAATTTAAATCTATAGGTAGGAGAACTAGAATAATCAAAACAGTTTTGAAAAAGCACAAAATTGGAGTATATATACCACCTAGTTTCCAGGTGTAATATGAACTATAGTATTCAAAGTAATGTGCTATTGGTGAGCAATAGACACATAGACCAATGGAACAGAATGACAAGTCCATAAGTAGAGCCACACATTTATGATGAATTTACGTTTGACAAAGGCACAAAGCAATTCAATGGAGAAAGGGAGGGACTCTCCCTTGGAACAGCCATAAGACATTTTATTTCAATAGTTCGTTAACCATCGAAATAATGGTTACCATTATTAAAATGAAATAACCAGTTTCCCTCCTTTTCTGTGGTAAGGTGCTCTACCTACTCCCTGCTCTTGGCCACTGCACACAGCACCCTCAGCAAACTCCTTTGTGCACATCCTTTTAAATCAGTCCCTTAGGTTTAATTATCAGAGCATTTAACAACACATTTGTGTTCTGGAAAATACTAAGTCAATACAGAATGCTACCAGCCTCACTGCATGTTTGCTAGATTGAATGCTAAGTTGCCCCACCAGTAAGATTTTGCTATTTTAATAGTTATATAAATAGAAATGCAGGATTACTTCAGTTTATATTTGTTTGGTTGCTGATAAGGAAGAAGTTTTTTTCAAGGATTTTTTTCCCCTTATGCTCGTGGCAACTCTGTTCATAATCATTGCTCTTTCATTTATTTGGGTATTGATGGTATTTAAAGTAAATTTAAAATGAGTATTTTTATCTTGTATGTCTTCATAGATGTTGACATTCACTTTTATGGGTATGACATTGAATGATATTTTGAAGAAATGATATAAATGTTTTTGTTTTCTAGCTGGCTTAGGTGAATTCCGAATTCGTGACCTGAATGATGAAATTAACAAACTGCTAAGAGAGAAAGGACACTGGGAGGTCCGGATAAAGGAGCTGGGCGGTCCTGATTATGTGGTAAGTAAGCAGCTTACTTACCCCCAGTGGCTGTTAAGGGTAAGCTTGTAAGCTTTTGGGCAGGCTGGGTGGGTCTTACCTAGGAGCATGCAGCTCCCAGCCCATGCCTACTAGAGGGCAGTCACTCAAGAAATGAAAGAAGGCTTGAAAAAGTCCCTGTTGCAGGTAGACAGGAAACCATGAAAAGCATAGGTCAAATAATGCTTAAAGGCTCTATAGTACAGGTCTTGGAGCAAATAGAGCACATGCATTTACCAGTCAGATGTTCCTAAGTAAGCTACTTAATCTCTCTGGGTCTCGCTCCTTGGGAATTAGGGCAACCATTATTGGATTTTTACCCAAGGGGTCTGTGGAACACTCCATTCTTTCCTTTCTTTGGACTCTTAAAAATGCAGTACTCTTGAACAGTGACTTTCAAGCTTTTAGGATCATGAGTCATTATAAATACGTGCACACATGTGTGCACACACACACTTTATATCACAACCCAGTGAACACAAAAATGTGCTGAAGAAATACTTAGTATGTGTTGATGCACTTTGTTATTTTCTATTCTGTTCTATTTTGATTTAAAAAAACTTGATGATCATGACCCACTTAATTGATTTCATGTCTTGCTACTGGTTTCAACTTTAAAAAATACTGTTCCCAGAGCTTGTGAAAAGATCTGCCTCAGATCATTTCAACCAGTAGTGTCTAATTAGTGGGCTATATATAATACGTAAGAAATACATGACAGTTTTTCTACATCATGGTCTTTTCACATTTGTAAAGGTCTAACACAGCCATAATTTGCACTTCAGTACCTGGAATGTAAATGAAACATTTCTTCTTCCCATAGCAAAAAGAAAGGCATTCACATTTCTTGAACATCTGTTGTGTTCTAGGCAATGCAGTGGGAACTTTCATTCAACCTCTTTACCAAGTCTGTTATGATGTATTTTGTTTCCTGTCAGACTTCATTAAAGTAATGCAGAAATTTATCAATCCTCATAGAAAATGTCAGAAGCATTACAAAATTAAAATATAATTCTTAAGTTTACCACCCAAAAGCAACATTGTTTTTATATATTTCCTTTCAGAATTTTTTAACGCTTAAGAATTTTGTTTTTATTTATTATGTATAAAAATAATAAATTTATGCCCTGACTGGTGTGGCTGAGTGGGTTGGGTGTCATCCCACAAGCCAAAAGGTCACCGGTTCAATTCCTGGTCAGGGCAGGTGCCTGGGTAGAGGGCCAGATACTCAGTTGGGGGCATTGAAGAGGCAACTGATTAATGTTTCTCTCGTACATTGATGTTCTCTCCCTCTCTATCTCCCTCCTTTCCCCTCTCTCTAAAAATAAATAATTAAAAAGGTGATACATTTAGAGTTTCAGTTGAAACTCTATAAGATGAAAAGACTTATGATGATGGATGGTGGTGATGATTATATGACATTATGAATATATTTATTACCATTTTTATGTACATATGAGAATGGTTAAGACTTCTGGCCAAGATGAACGCGTAGGTAGACACACTTTCCCTCCTTGCACAACCAGAAGGACAACAACAAATTAACTAAAAAAAAAAAAAGCAGAACTGCCAGAAAATCAAACTGTATGGAAGTCTGACAACCAAGGAGTTAAAGAAGAAACATTCATTCAGCCTGGTAGGAGGGGCGGAGATGGGCAGCTGAGGCAGAGAGGATGTGTGGCTAGGCGGCAGCTGGAGGACCAGGCGGGCAATACGTGGTGGTGGACTGGGTAGTCCCACATTTCCATGTGGATAAACTGGAAAGAAAAACTGGGGAGCAAGGCAAACCATGTAATTCAGGGTTCTAGCATGGGGAAATAAAGCCTCAAAACCTCCGGCTGTAAAAAACCTGTGGAGTTGCAGTGGCGGAAGAAACTTCCAGCCTCCCAAGAGAGTTCATTGGGGAGACCCACAGGGTGCTAGACCGTCCACAAACTCACCCACCTGGGAATCAGCACCAGTACGGCCCAATTTGCTTGTGGGTACCGGGAGAAGTGACTAAAAGCCTGCGCAGAGCCAAACAAGCAGCATTGCTCCCTTTCTGACCCCTCCCACACACACAGCACCACAACACAGGGACCTGGGTTGCCCCACCTTGGTGAATACCTAAGGCTCTGCCCCTTACTACCAGGCAGGTGGGCTGAGAAAAAGAAATAGCACAAATGAAAGAACAGATCAAAGCTCCAAAAATAAAGATAAGTGTTGAAGAGGTAGCCAACCTATCAGATGCAAAGTTCAAAACCCTGGAAATCAGGATGCTCACAAAAATTGTTGCAAAATGGGGGAAAAAGTGAAGGCTATGCAAAGTGAAGTAAAGAAAAATATACAGGGAACCAACAATGAAGGGAAGAAAACTGGGACTCAGATCAACAATTTAGAGCTGAAGGAAGACATAAACACTCAACCAGAACAGAATGAAGAAACAAGCATCCAAAAAAATGAGAATAGACTTAGGAACCTCCACAACAACTTTAAACTTTCCAACATCCGAATCATAGGGGTACCAGAAGGAGAAGAGGAAGAGCAAGAAATGGAAAAGTTATTTGAAAAAATAATGAAGGAGAACTTCACCAATCTAGCAAAGGAAGTAGACTTGTAGGAAGTCCAGGAAGCTCAGAGCATCCCAAAGAAGTTGGACCCAAGGAGGAACACACCAAAGCATGTCATAACTACAATACCCAAGATTAAAGAGAAGGAGAGAATCTTAAAAGTAGCTAGAGAAACGGAGAGAGTTACCTACAAAGGAGTTCCCATCAGATTATCCTCTGATTCCTTAAAAGAAACCTTGCAGGCAAAAAGGGGCTGGAAAGAAGTATTCCAAGTCATGAAAGGCAAAGACCTACATCCAAGATTACTCTATCCAGCAAAGCTATCAGTTAGAATGGAAGGGCAGATAAAGTGCTTTACCTAGATAAGGTCAAGTTAAAGGAGTTCATCATCACCAAGCCTTTATTATATGAAATTTTAGAGGGACTTAACTTAGAAAAAGAAGATGATCAAAGCTATGAATAATGAAATGACATCAAACCCACAACTATCAACGATTGAACCTTCAAAAACTAAACAAACAACTAGAACAGGAATGGAATCACAGAAATGGAGATAGCATGGTGGTTTATTGGTGGGAAAAGGGAGGGGAGAATATTGGGGGAAAAGGTGAGGGGAATAAGAAGCGCTAATGGTAGGCACAAAATAGGCAGATCTAAAGAATAGTGTAGGAGATGGAGAAGCCAAAGAACTTACATGTATGACTCATGGACATGAACTAAGGAGGGGAATGCTGGTGGGAGTGGGAGTGCAGGGCAGAGGGGACTTAAGGGAAGAAAAAAATTGGACAACTGTAATAGTATAATGAATGGAATATATTTTAAGAAAGAAGAATGGTTAAGTTGGTAAATTTTGCGATATGTGTACTGTACCACAATAAATAAAGAAAATAATACATTATCATCAAGTCATAAAAGTATAAAGAAGCTGAACAACATTTGGTTACAGTCCCATTACCTGCACAATACTTAAATATTTTCTTCCATTGTTTTTCTATGAATGCCATAATTAGGATCATATTCTCTATATGTACAATTTTGGATCTAGGTTTTATTTCTTTTCAAAATGGTAATTTTGATGATATAAATAGTGTATATACTTTTCTGCAAAAAATAAAAACGAGTATATAAGAATTATAAAATTTAGGACTTCTGGCCAAGATGAAGGCGTAGGTGGAAACACTGTACCTCCTCTCAACCAAGATTAAGGACAACAAATATTTACAAACAATAACACAACCAGAACACAGAAAATTGAACTACCGAAGTCCGACAACCATTCAACCAGACCAGTAAGAGGGGCGGAGTCAGCAGCCGGTGGAGAGGGAACGTGGCAGGAAAATGTGGTGGCTGCCAGGCTTGGGAGCTCCAGGGAGCGTAGGTGGCGTGGAGCTTGCAGACCTCAGACAGTGGGAGGAGACGAGCAGGGCACGCAGGGAAGTTGGCTGACCGCAGACACACATTCGCGCAGATAAACTAGGCAAGAATGGGCAGTGAGACGGACCACACAGCCAAGGGCCCCAGCGACGGGAAAGAAAGGCTAAAAACACCGATTAAAAGGTGCTAGGAGAGCCTCCCAGCCTCACAGGAGAGGTCGCTAGGGAGACTCGCAAGGTCCTGGAGTGTGCATAGGCCCGCCCTCCTGGGAACCAGCGCCAGCAGGGCCCAGTTTACTTGTGGGAGGCAGCAGAGGGGACGGAAATTTGAGAGAGCGTGGAACAGGCACCATTGTTCCCTCTCTGACCCCGCCTTCACAGACAGCATCACGACCCAGCAACTGGGACGCCCAGCCCTGGTGAACACCTAAGGCTCTGCTCCTCATACGTAACAGGCGCCACCTGACCAAAAATGACTCATACAGAAGAAAAGCTCAGAGCCCCAGAGCCAATACTTTTAAGCAAGCAAGAGATAGCCAACCTATCAGATGCACAGCTCAAAGCACTGGTGATCAGGATGCTCACAGAATTGGTTGATTTTGGTCGCAAATTAGATGAACAAATGAAGGCTACACTAAGTGAAATGAAGGAAAATGCACAGGGAATCAACAGTGATGGGAAGAAAACTGGGACTCAAATCAATGGAGTGGACCAAAAGGAAGAAACAAACAAACAAGCAGAAAAGAATGAAGAAATAAGAATTCAAAAAAATGAGGAGAGGCTTAGGAACCTCCAGGACATCTTTAGATGTTCCAACATCCGAATTATAGGGGTACCAGAAGGGGAAGAGGAAGAGAAACAAGTGGCAAAGTTATTTGAATGAATAATAAAGGAGACCTTCCCCAATCTGGCAAAGGAAACAGACTTCCAGGAAGCTCAGAGAGTCCCAAAGAAGGTGGACCCGAGGAGGAACACTCCAAGGCACATCATAATTACATTAGCCAAGATTAAAATGAAGGAGAGAATTCTAGAAGCAGCAAGAGATAAGGGGACAGTTACCTACAAAGAAGTTCCCACCAGACTGTCAGCTGATTTCTCAAAAGAGACCTTACAGGCAAGAAGGGACTGGAAAGAAGTATTCCAAGTCATGAAAGGCAAGGTCCTACATCCAAGACTGCTCTATCCAGCAAAGCTTTCATTTAGAATGGAAGGACAGATAAAGAGCTTCCCAGATAAGGTCAAGCTCAAGGAGTCCATCATCACCAAGCCCTTACTATATGAAATCTTAGAGGGACTTACCTAAGAAAAAGAAGGTAAAAATATGAACAGTAAAAGGACAGCAAACTCACAGTTATTAACATCCACACCTAAAACAAAAGCAGACTAAGCGGTCACCTAGAACAGGAGCAGAGCCACAGACATGGAGATCAAGTGGAAGGTTAGCAACAGGGGAGTGGGAGGAGAGGGTGGGGAGAAGGTACAGAGAATAAGTAGCATAGACGGTGGGGAGAAAAATAGACAGGGAGAGGGCAAGAGTAGTGTGGGAAAGGTAGAAGCCAAAGAACTTGACACATGGACATGAACTAAAGGCGGGGAATGTGAGTGGGAGGGGTAGTGCAGGGTGGAGGGGAATGAAGGGGAGAAATGGGAGAACTGTAATGGCATAATCAATAAAATATATTTAAAAAAGAATTATAAAAAATTTATACTATAGGATATATTGCATATTTTTCTTTCATGCTCAAATAACTATTACTACTTTTTAGAATTTTCCTGTGTATATTATGGTTATATTTATAGAAATTGATTCACATTTAACTGTGTGCTCTGTGTGTATAATAGTGTATCAGGAGCAGATTTTCACAGAAATGAATAATCATTTGTATATGCATTTTAAAAAGCATTTTTGAGCTAACAGAAAGTTGCAAAAATATACAGCAAATTCTTATATACCCCTTAGACAGGTATTCCATTTTTTTAAACATTTTTCTAGTTTAGTTTTATTATTTTCTTTATTTTCTTTATTGATTTTAGAGAGAGAGAGAGAGAGAGAAGTACCGATTTGTGTTCCACTTATTTATGTATTCATTTGATTGCTTCTTGTATGTGCCCTCACCAGAGATCAAACCTAGAACCGTGGCAGATAAGGATGATGCTTTAACCAACTGAGCTACCTGGCCAGGGCCAGCTTTATAATTTTCTGTGTGTACCTTGAGATTTATTTTTCTGAACCATTTGAAGCTTAACTAAATGATGCTCCGTTATCCCTTAATATTTACGTGTATACTTCCTAAGGAGAAGAATGTTCTCTTACATAACCATGGTAGAGTTACCAAGTTTGACATTTAACTCAGATGCAATCATTTTATCTAATCTACATGGCTGATTCATTGATTGTCCCAATAATGTCCTATATAGCATTCCCTCCTCTAGTACGGGACCTAGCCCAAAGTCACTTAATGTGTGTAGTTGTCGACATCATTTTAAATGGATTGAACTGCATCTTCTGGGTATTTCGTTTGTCTTCTACTTGTCATTTAGGTGGTTTGCAATTTTTGTTAGCTTTTGTCACTTAACATCATATCATAAGCATTTCAAAGTCAGTATAAGAACCATCATTGTTAAAAAAAGAATAAAAGAACCATCATTGATAAGGTATAGTATATATTCTGTCCATGAATTTGCTATAATTTACTTAAATCATCCTACTTTTAGGTATTTAGGTTGATTTTTAAGGAATAAAGAGGTACGTAAATATTTTTCTATGTGCATAAGTATTTTTCATATTAAAGATTATCTTAAATTATATTTACAAACATGGAAATAGTGGGTTTAAGGATTAGATTCATATTCTTTTTTTCCTTCCCAATAAGAAAGTTGGCCCTAAAATGCTGGATCATGAAGGAAAAGAAGTCCCAGGAAATCGAGGTTACAAATATTTTGGAGCAGCAAAAGATTTGCCTGGTGTTAGAGAGTTATTTGAAAAAGAACGTGAGTAATTAATGTTTGAATGGGTTTTAGCTTCAATTTTTTTTAAACATTACACATAGGCTTTTATTTGTTACCATTAAATGTCTCAATTTTAAATAGACACTTGGACTGGGGGTTCATTTCCAGCAGCTTGTTCAACTTTAGTGCTTGTCTTGCTTGCAGGAGTTTTTCCAGAATTACTACCTTCAACACGAAGTTCCATGAGTTTTCCCAATTCAGACTTGGGCTTCTTCAGTTTTTTCACGTTTCTTCAAAAGACATTATGGAGTGGATTAAATAGATTGGCAAGCTCTTCTCTGCCCTTCCAGTGCTATCTGGAGTCAATTTATTGAGTACTTCTCTGAAGTCATTTATCTGTACCTCCTGGGTCAAGATTTCCTTCATCTTCCAGATTTGTCAGACTGTTGATGCTGAGCCTGAGAGGTCTCCCGAACCCGATTGCTCTGTTTTTTAGTAAAACCAGCACAGAATAGATGAAGCAAATAACAGTCGGTAGTCTTGATGGCAACATGAGCTTCAGTCATGAGCTACTCTTTTAATTGAACATGAAACACATTTTGTCATGGGTTAGGATCAGTGCTATGAAGATTAAGCAGGCAGTTTTTGCCCTGAACACCTGCAGTAATTAGGTTGAATTTTCTTTTTTCTTTTTTTTTTTTTAATATTTTATTTATTTATTTTTAGAGAGGGGACAGGAAGGAGAAAGAGTGGGAGAGAAACATCAATGTGTGGTTGCCTCTCATGTATCCCCTACTGGGGACCTGGCCTGCAACCCAGGCATGTGCCCTGACTGGGAATCGAACCGGCGACCCTTTGCTTCACAGGCCCGTGCTCAATCCACTGAGCTACACCAGCCAGGGCAGGTTGAATTTTCTAAATTCAACTTCTATCATTCTAAGATTAGTTGGGCTCATTTCAAAAACACGACCTTTGAGACAGACCATCAGGTGCAATTTTGGTTCCTTCAGTTATTGTGACTTGTGTTTTTCTAATATTTCTTATATATAACGTAGCTGGTGTTTTCACATCATACTAATCTTTCTTAGAAAATGGAACAACCACTTTCTTCTTGGCTCCCTTTTTGCTGCTTTTTGTAAGGTGTTTGTTCTTACTGACCATCCTCCCAGAACTTCTCCTTTGCATTTACAACTTGGCTGGCACAAGAGGCCGAGCTTTTGACCTATCTTGGCTTTCAAGATACCCTCCTCACTAAGCTTAATCGTTTCTGGCTTTTGATTTAAAGTGAGACGTGCAATAGTTTCTTTCACTTCAACACTTAGAGGCCATTGTTGGATTGTTAATTGGCCTGATTTCAATATTGTTTTGTCTTGAGGAATAGGGAGGCCCAAAGAGAAGGAGAGAGTTGGGGAATGCTGGTTGGTGAAGTAGTTACAACACACATACATTTATCTATTATTTCCACCATGTTACGTGGATGGGTATGGTTTGTGGCACCCCAAAACAATTACAATAGTAACATCAGAGATCAGTGATCACTATAACAAATATAGGAATGAAAAAGTTTTCATTAATACTTGGAGAATTACCAAAATATCACAAAGACACGAAGTGAACTAATGCTGTTGCAAAAGTGGCACCCGTGGCCCTGGCTGGGTGTTCAGCTGTAAGCGTTGTCCTCTACAGCAAAAAGTTGTTTTTGCTGTAGTTCTATCCCCAGTCAAGGCACATACCAAGGTTTCCCGTTTGATCCCTGCCTGGTCAGGGCGCAAATGGGAGGGATCTTTGTTTCTCATTCTCTTCTTTCCTGTCTCTCTAAAATCAATAAACATGTCCTGGGGTGAGGATTTTTTTTAAAAAGTGTCACTGATAGACTTGCTTGAAGCAGAGTTGCCACAAACCTTCAATTTTTCAAAAATGCAGTATTTGCGAAGCACAATTAAATGAAGTGCAATGAAATATGTTATGCCTGTATTTTAATTTTGTATTTTAGAAAAGTCTAAACACTTTATAGAAAAAGTGTGAAATGCAGAGAAGAATGATACTGGTGTTCTCAGGACTGTTGGCATTCTATTTCCTTCCAGTCAGTTTTTCTATTTGTTTAAAGTTTTAGTTCTACCTTTATTACACTGTTTATTTTTAAATTCATTATGCCAAAACTGCTTTTGCTTATGTCATGAATATTGCTTAAATAAAGTTCAGAGTTTAAATATCATGTCATTCACTATAAAAGTAATGTAATTTTATACAGAGAATTTGTAAAACACCAAAAATCAGGGGGAAAAAAGCCTGCATTTTTACAGCTTGTAGATTATGATTGTTAATGTGTCAGGGCATGTTTCCAGTTTTTTAAGAGTTGCAGTGGAGGAAGGGGCTCCTAAATTTAGGTTATGTTAAATATGTTACTTTTTTTGCATTTACATTTTTGTAAATTAATTTTCATTTATTCCAGTCATAAATCTTTTTTAAAAAAGAAAATGCTTAAGTTAGTCTTGATGAGTATAATTTAACTAGCAATACAGTCCTTTTAACCCCCCTTTCCCCCTAATCTCTGCCTCTGCCAGAGAAAAATGTTAACCATTATTATCTAGTTGGTATGTTCCCTTCCAGGCCTTTTACATGCACTTCCATGGTTATTTCTTTAGTTAAATTTCATCAGTAAAGGTGACAGGTGGCTCAACTATAGTTTACTTTAGGCAGGAGAGCCTAAATTTATTGGCTCACATCACTGAAAAGCCCCTAGGTCAGGGGTGTCAAACTCATTTTCACTGGGGAGGGGAGTGCACATCAGCCTTGCCGTTGCCTTCAAAGGGCTGAATGTAATTTTAGGACTGTATAAATGTAACTACTCCTTAACAGTTAAGCGAGAGCTTGGTGGTGCCGCTGGTAGAAACAAGGTGCCAAGCCGGATAAAACAAGGTGGAGGGCCAGATTTGGCCCGTGGGCCTTGTGTTTGCCACCGGTGCCCTAGGTAGTTTATCTTTAGGAATGGCTGATTCCAGGTCACATTTCTCCATGTTGCAGTGCTCTGAACCAGCCAGGTTTTAGCCCTGTACGCTGTCCTGCATGCAACCAGCATGGTGACTACCACTCATGACACCTGGACTGAGAGTGGTGGACAGGTGGACGGAGTTGCCATTACCTACCTTAGGGCGATAGATGGTGGCCTGTCAAAATACAGTGGCTCTCTCATACCTGTTGTATTATGATATCCATTGATACGTTCCCACAGTTCTACTTAGAACTCTATTAGTGGATGAGAAGGATTAAAGAATATCATGATATGGACTAACATTACTTAATGAAACCATTCCTGCTTTGGTAGACTTTTGGTTATTTCCAGATGTTCAGTTGTAATATTTTTGCTGATTTGATGGTTGAATATATACTACCTTTATTTTCTATTTCTTTTATTACTGATAAAATTCATAATTTAATTCAATTACAAATTGAAAATTTTATACTTATGAATTTTTTCTTCAATTATCAACCTTTATTCTTTTATAAAAAAGGATTTTATTTCTTTATTTTTAGAGAAGGGGGAAGAGAGGGAGAAAGAGAGGGAGAGAAACATGGATGTATGAGAGAAACATCCATCGGTTGCCTCTCACACGCCCCTAACTGGGGACCTGGCCCACAGCCAAGGCATGTGCCCAGACCAGGAATCGAACTGGTGTCCTTTCAGTTTGCAGGGTGGCATCCAACCCACTGAGTCACACCAGTCGGCATCAGCTTATATTCTTCGACCTATCTGTTGGGTTGTCATTTCTCTTTTGATTTTCAAGAATTACTTAAGTGTTCTGAATATTTATATATTTATATATTTTCTTGTGGTGTAAGAGCCTAGGTAGGAAACAGTGCCAGGTGTCCTCAGTCACTCCTCAATCAAAGCATCCTGCCAACAGCATATTCCATTTTAGCAATTGAAATACTCTGTAAAATAAGAAGTTCCACAAATCAAAGGAAACTGGATACAAAAGTGATTAAAGAAAAGTACTTCAAAACATTTCCATTGACTTTCTCAAGTTTCTGGTTTATCCTTTTGAATTTTGTACATTATCTTGTGAGGTGTAAGTTGAAACAAAAACCCAGCCAAACAGAACAAGAAACAAAGGGCCTCATGAACTATCAGGGATCTCCATGTTACAATCTGAAACTTTGTATAATTGTCCAACATACAGTTCCAAGCATTTTAAAATGGTTCTTGCAGAGGAGTCTCGGGTAAAACGTAAATTAACATATTCCATAGCCAAGGATGCTGAACTAAAGATACTGACACTTTCATTTGTTGCCATTTTTCAAATCTCTGTACATGGCCTTACCATTCTATGAGCCTCTCTTGCAGTCCATTCTCCTGGATGCTCGCATGGATACCGCCATCTATTTCATATTTTCATGAGCACATATACCTGACAAGCACACATGACTGTCTAACATAGTGCAGGAAGATTTGAGCGTGATAATGATGGGAAATTCAGTTAAGTTGGTGCTCTTTCTTTTAGCTCTTCCTCCTCCAAGAAAAACGCGTGCTGAGCTCATGAAGGCAATAGATTTTGAATACTACGGTTACCTTGACGAAGACGATGGTGTTATTGTGCCTTTGGAACAGGAATATGAAAAGAAACGTAGGTCTACAGGCATTTCATTTCATTATAGGTGGCATCTGGTTTCTGTTCTTTGTTTTGAAACTGGCTTTTTAAATACTGCTTTATGTCAGAAAGGAGTTTTCTTTGTTGCTAATGGTCTTCAGAGGAAACGATCTGCTAATGACTTAACCCCCAGTAACTGTGAGGCAGTTAGCGTGGTGCTGGGCCGGAAGGAGCATGTTGGGGAAGCTGCAGAGTGGCATCTGACCCGGTCACGGTCCACCTGGGTTTATCATCTAGATCCCTTCCCAGACTGGCCTTTCTTGAAATCATGAAATAATGCCCACTTAAGGAGATGTAGACCTGTTTTAAACACCGCTAACGGTTTAGTAGTGCAGAGCAGGATGGGTCTCTTTCTGAGAGCTTCCTCCATGCAAGAACTAGGCTGTACCTTTTCTAGACATTCTTTTGAAGCCTCATAACAACTCTGGAGAGTAAGTTAGTGCTGCTCCCCATGAGGTTCATTAAGCTAGGGCCTTGGAAGCAGGTGGTCAGGAGTTGGAGCTCTGCCAGCATGGTGTACGACTGCGTCTCTTTTCACGTGGGCATGTCAGGAAGCCACCCGGGTTGTTGAGCTGGGGAGGATCTGAGGATGTTCCCTAAAACTCTGCTTTGTAGTGACAGAGCCAAAGCAGTTGTGAGACTAGACTGCCACTCACATCTGGTTCTCTCACCAGGGCAGAATGAAGGATGTCCCTTTCCTGAGGGAACGTCTTGGCCTTGCCCTGCATAGTATTTACAGCTTATTCATAGACCAAACAAAGTAACACCTGCTATTCCTTGTCTTCAGTCAGAGCCAAATTGGTGGAAAAGTGGAAGGTAGAGAGAGAGGCTCGGATGGCAAGAGGAGAAAAGGAAGAGGAGGAAGAAGAGGAGGAAGAGATTAACATCTATGCTGTTACCGAGGAGGAGGTACTGGGGGTGCATTGAGGGTCTGCCTGGTGCTCACTAACTTCAGCTCTGAGCTGTGAAGCCTGGACCTTCTGGGAAGGGTTCCAGTGCAGCACAAGTTCAGCCACTGCTTTTTGCCTTGCTTGATGCCTCCTGGTGGGAACTAACTACAAAGTGATCTGCTGTTGGTTTCTTCTTGGAGGCATTTGGGAGAGGCTATCCTGTGAACCGGGTCCAGCTGCCACTAGTGTTGGGCTTTGGACCCTTTGGTGGGCACTGCGATATGAGCTGAGGCCAGCCACCAGTTGTGTTAGGCTTATGGCACTTATCTGAAGCTATGCTTCAAGCTGCAGCTGGCCACCGTTTATGCCAGCCTTGGAGCCACCTGACAGAAGTTACAGTGCAGTTGCTGAGATTGCTTATGCCCAGCCTGGGGCAGTTTACGTAGAGGTACAAGGCATGCTGAGGCCAGCTGCTGCTTGTTTGGGGTTTGTACACCTTTCAGACATTTTAGGAAAGTCTGTTTGTGTGGAGCAGCTGCTAGAAGAAGCTCAGG
>PVKM010022889.1:0-21522 GCA_004027735.1 Carollia perspicillata | reverse complement strand
TCAAGGGTGGCTCAAACCTGTAGCAGATACTACTAGCTGACAACTGATATATAAAGCTAAACTCTCAAGTCTTAGTTGGTCACATGGCTGTCCAGCCATGGCTTTCCCAGCCACCCTTGCAGCCTAGTGGACGCTTATGTGATCAGAAATGGCATGACCCATTTCCACCTTACGCTCCCTCCAAGAGAATGTGAATGGATTTCTCTGGTTCTTTTTATTCTTCCACCTCACGGGCTGGGAACTGATGAGGACGAGAGTAGCAGCTGTCTTGACCCAAAGTTGAAGGCTGCATGTGAGAGTAGCAGAGCTGCCCTGAGAGTCACTTATCTCTATTCTATCACATAAAAAGGAAATAACCTTCTATCTTGTTGAATCCACTGCACTTTTAAGTTTTATTTTTACAACCTCCTGGCCAAAACACTAAACAGTACAGAAGTATTTCTATTGAATCAGGTGTAATTGCTTACCTGATGACAGCTTACTGGAACGGTAAACAGTAACTACAGGAAATAAACATCTTTCTGTGAAAGGAGCATGCAAGCTTTAAACTTTAAAATGTCAGCTATTGTTACATGGAACTTCTATCTGAATTCTTTTCCCCAGGTAACCCCCACTAGTCACCCGCACCTTTACTATCCAGCCAGTGCCAGAAAAATGCTGGAAGTCTGAAACCTGAGAGCCTTAGTCAGCAACCACTGGCTCATGTTCCAGTTTCTGTCTTGCTCCTGATGTTTCTCATTTTAACCTTTTCAGTTATTTTTTTCTGCTCATGACCTTGCCTGATTCCTTGAACCTAACTCACAAAACATTTTACTTGCAATGACTGGAAACGATCCATACACCTCCCTCCTCCTCTCTTGTTTATGCTATTCCCACCTGCTCTATGCAAGTATCTTCATTGGTCTAGCCCAATGTCTGAGATTCTTTACTTCAATGCAGAGTTTCATAGCCAATATCTCCACTCAGATCCTGTAAGCCCCACTGTAAGGGCCTGCTAATCATGGCCTACCCATCTGAACTCATTCCTCTTGTTAAAACAGGGCTATGTTCCCATATTTTAATTCATACTTAAAAAAAAACCCACCAGTATCCTCATACATACAAAGACATAATCACTCTCCAGATTTTTTATGTTTTACCTATTTTGCTGTAGTTATCTGCAACCAAGTCTTCCAAACCAATCATCTTCCAGAAACTGTCCTCCCAGCCTTTCTCTGCCGAGTATGTCCATTTGCACACCAGGGAGCAGAGAGACCTAAGAAAATGGGAGAGAGGTGGAACCAATAACACGCGTGAGCAAGGCTGCTTTTATGCTTTCCCAAATACCTGCCCCAATAGCTTCAGTAGTATTAAAGAAGTAGAATGAACCAAACTAGGTAACTACACATCCCTGTTTAGATCAAAAAGTCCATTGACACCTGTTAATGAGTATTTTCTTTCACTTTCAAAAGAATCTCAGCTCTTTATTTATATCTTGATCGAACAGTGTATATAAATATGTGTATGTTCATTTATATTTATACATACACAACATTTGTGAGATAATTAGAATTACAACACTGACTAGCTATTTGATGATATTGAGCATTATTAAAGTTTAGCTATAATATTGGTAATTGCCATTATATTTCAAAACAGGCTTCTTATCACTTAGGGATACAGGCTGGACTACTCATGCATAAAATGATATCTGAGATTTGCTTCAAAATCATAAGAGAAGGGGAAGTGAATGGAATAGAATTAGCCGTAAGGTGGTGGCTGTGGGGCTGAGTGATAGGCAAATGGCATTTGTCATGCTGTTCTGTTTGGCTCATGTTTAACATTCTCTATAATAAAAAAGTTTTAAAAAGTGCCTGCTGGGACTTCCGGCCAAGATGGAGGTGTAGGTAGACACACTGTGCCTCCTCACACAACCAAAATAAGGACAACAAAAATTCAGAAACAAAAAACAACCAGTACTGACAGAAAATTGAACTGTATGGAAGTCCAACAACCAAGGAGTTCAAGAAGAAACATTCATCTAGACCGGTAGGAGGGGCGGAGTCAGGAGGCCGGGTGGAGAGGGGTCTTGGCCAAGCAGTGGCTGGCAGACCCCAGGCGTGCAGGTGGTATCTGGTGGACCCAGTGAGGTGGAGGGGTGCGGCACATAAGGCAGCCAGTAGACCGGGTGGTCCCACATTCGCATGCAGGTAAACCAGGCAAAACTAGGGAGCAAGACAGACCTTGCAACCTAGGGCCCCAGCATGGGGAAATAAAGCCTCAAAACACCGATTAAAAACACCTGTTGAGGTTGAGGTACCAGGACAGATTCCCAGACTCACAGAGAGTTTATTGGAGGGACCTACAGGGTCCTAGAACGTACACAAACCCACCCACATGGGAATCAGCACCAGAAGGGCCCAGTTTGCTTGGGGAAGCGACGGAAGTGACTGAAATCCAGCAGAGAGCCAAACAAGCACCATTGTTCCCTCTTGGGCCTCTCCCCCACATACAGTATCACACCCAGCAACATGGGTTGCCCCACCCTGGTGAACACCTAAGGCTTCACCCCTCACTGTGTAACAGGTGTGTAAAGACAAAAAAAAAAAAATGGCCCAAATGAAAGAACGGATCAGAGCTCCAGAAAAAAAATACAACGAAGTGAAGAAGAGATAGCCAACCTATCAAATGCACAGTTCAAAGCACTGGTGATCAGGATGCTCACAGAATTGGTTGAATTTGGTTGCAAATTAGATGAAAAAATGAAGGCTATGCTAAGTGAAATAAAGGGAAAAGTACAGGGAACCAATAGTGATGGGAAGAAAAGTGGGACTTAAATCAATGGAGTGGACTAGAAGGAAGAAAGAAGCAACCAAACAGAAAAGAATGAAGAAACAAGAATTCAAAAAAATGAGGAGAGGCTTAGGAACCTCCAGGACATCTTTAAATGTTCCAACACTCGAATTATAGAGGTACCAGAAGGGGAAGAGGAAGAGAAACAAGTGGAAAAGTTATTTGAACAAATAATAAAGGAGAACTTCCCCAATCTGCCAAATGAAATAGACTTCCAGGAAGTCCAGCAAGCTCAGAGAGTCCCAAAGAAGTTGGATCCAAGGAGGAATACACTAAGGCACATCATCATTACATTACCCAAGATGAAAGATAAGAAAGATATTTTAAGAAGAGAATCTTAAAATCAGCAAGACAAAAGGAGACAGTTACCTACAAAGCAGTTCCCATCAGACTGTCAGCTGATTTCTCAAAAGAGACCTTACAGGCAAGAAGGGGCTGGAAAGAAGTATTCCAAGTCATGAAAGGCAAGGAACCTACATCCAAGATTGCTCTATCCAGCAAAGCTTTCATTTAGAATGGAAGGGCAGATAAAGTGCTTCTCAGATAAGGTCAAGTTCAAGGAGTTCATCATCACCAAGTCGTTATTATACGAAATGTTAAAGGGACTTATCTAAGAAAAAGAACATAAAAAACCTGTACAGTAAAATGACAGCAAACTCACAATTATTAACAACCACACCTAAAACAAAAACAAACACAAACTAAGCAAACAACTAGAACAGCAACAGAACCACAGAAATGGAGGTCACATGGAGGGTTAGCAACAGGGGAGTGGGAGGAGGAGAGAGGAGGAAAAGGTACAGAGAATAAGTAGCATAGACGGTAGGTAGAGAATAGACAGGGGGAGGGTAAGAACAGTATGGGAAATGTAGAAGCTAAAGAACTTGTATGTACGACCCATGGATATGAACTACAGTGAGGGGAATGTGGGTGGGAGAGGATGTGTAGGTTGGAGGGTAACAAAGGGGAAAAAAATGGGACAACTCTAATAGCATAATCAATAAACTATATTTTTAAAAAAGTGCCTGGTGTGTGAGTTGTACACATATACATATACGTGTGTGTGTGTATGTATATATGTTTATATTCACCACTCTAGTCTAAAGCAATATTTAATAGGAGGAAGACTTGACTGCTGGAAGGTGTTTTCCTCTCCAGCTTCATTTCCCTTCCATTCACCTTTAATTTTCTACATGCCAGCAATAAAGTATCATTTGCAGTTCTCTGAAAAAATCACATTCTTGCACAATTTCATGCCTCTGCCCGTACTCCTATTTGGAGCAGCTGCTTCACCCTGGTAACAAACACCTCCTTTAGCCTGGGCTGAGTCCCCCGTTCCGGGTGGGTCTCCTTCTCTGAGCCCCCAGAGCAGGCAGCCTTCCTCTATGATAGCTCTTATCACATTATGTAATTAACTGCTTCTTTATTTAGCTTTCCCATAGTCCCACTGACTTCCAATCTGTTCTCCATGTCATGCTCAAACTTCATAAAATAAAACCTGATGCCATCAACCCCTGATTAAAACCCTTTGGCTGATCCTTACTACCTTCAGGTAGTAAGTCCAGCTCTTCACAGGGCTTAAAACACCCTTTGTGATATGACCACGATGGCTCCCAGTTCCCTCTGGCCATCCCCACCCCTGCCTGCTCCCTTCTGCACTACCAAATTACTTAAAGCTTCCCACAGTGGGTCTTGATTTCAGACTTCCCTGTGCATTGAGTTCTTTGCTCCATTCTTTCCATAATGTTCTTCCCTGTTATGCATCTAACTCCTAGTTAGAATGCATGACTCTGCTCACCTTCCCTTTGCCTGAAACCTCAGTGGAAGGCAAGCGGAGTACAAAGCATCTTCTTCAAGTTCCAAGATATCTTTATCTACCATAGTTTTGGACTATAAGACACACTGTCCCCCAAATTTGGGAGGAAAATGGGGGTGCATCATATAGTCCGAATATAGGTTACCCAGCTCGCTGTTGCAGGGGAGGGGGTGGTGGTGGATCGGGGTCACAGGTTATTAAATATTTTACCACATTTTTTGCTTCAAAAAATTTTTTTCCTATTTTTCTCCTCTAAAACCTAGGTGCATCTTATGGTCCAGTGCATCTTATAGTCCTAAAAAACATGGTACTCACTTACCATTGGAACTGCCTTTGCCCATTCACTTCTCCATCTCTCCCACTCAACCAGCAACTCGTTCACAGCAAAATCAGCCCTAATTGTCTCTGTATCACTAGTACCTAGTCCACACTCAGCCATATGTCAAGCTCCAATGAATACTGATTGAATGGAAGCACTACAAAATGCTTTGTCCACCTTGCCACAGGTAAATGATAAACGTAGGTTGCTCATGCAGCTTTAAAAAGAAACCTATGTCACACAGCCAAGTAGGTGCATCTCATTCAGCCATTCGCATGGATTCACACACTTACTCATTAAACATTTAGTGTTCACTTACTATGCCCCTGGCACTATGCTGGAACCTGGGAAAACAGTGGTATGTAATAGATCTGACCCTCTGCTTTGTATTAAGCTGACAGTTTAACTAAGGAGACAGAAACTGATCAAACAATCATACCTAACACCACACACTAACAAATAGCCCAAAAGTTCTCAAGTGGAGAAAGAAAAATGAGAACCTTTAGGAGGAATGCCTGATTGGACTTGGTAAAAGGAAAAGGGAAAAGAAGTTTCAAGAAGGGTTCTATAGAGGAGATGAGGTTTTGTGAGGTCTAAATTTTGAAAGCAAACAAATGTATGATTTATCACTAGTGAATTCTTTTTCAGATGTCACATAGATGGCAGAACACGAGCTAACTAAACATCATGGATATACTGAAGGAGTGACAGTGCCAGTAGAAACTTAATACACACCGGCATGTGCTAAATCCTTCACCTGCTTTAAGCAGGGTAAGTTTTTCAGGGGGTACAGAGAAGGCCGCCATCCGTGTTGCATGTTCTGAAGACTCCACAGTAGCCTAACTCCTCCAGGCCCAATGTCTGAAATTCCAACTCCTTGGAAGTTCTGAGAGCTCAGTGGAAAGAGCAATGCTATGGAGGAAAAGACGATGTGGAAGGACCCTTCCTAATGACCAAACCGCACAGGGCGACTCTTCGCTCCCCAAATGCCCCATTCGTGTACAGATTTCTGTGCCTCTCCCTTGACTGCTCCTTAAGTCTTAATTGATTATAGCTCCTTTCACTCATCCTTGTCCTCTTGACAAACTCCAAATCAGCCTTATGATCCAGCTCCCAAAGTTTCCTTGCTTACCTCCAAGCTAAACACACAGCTCTCTCCCTGGAGGTGATATCAGAGCTTGGAAATACTGCACCGTTGTTCTTAACAGCCGAGGGAGGTTGAGTTTATGGCCCCCCGTCTATGGCTCTCCACGTATGCACACCCTTTGCCATGCAATCTGTAGTGCTTTGCCTTCTCCTCCCCTCGCCTCCCCGCCACTGTGGGCGGGACCTCCTTTCCAACTTCAAGACTCTACATTCTGTCTTGTCACTGGATTAGGCCAAAAAAAAAAAAATGAGGCCAAGCAACTGCATGTCTGTTTCCAGTCTAGGCCTCCAGAGGCATTTTGTATTTCTTTGCTCATGGCATCAGCATGAGAAGAGCCTGCCTGGGATGGCCCTTTGGTCCCAGGAGGAGGAGAAGAGGGCAGTGGAAAAGAGCAATGACTGCCAAGAGCAGCCTGAATCAGACAAAGCAGCCCAAACCCAAGTGATTAAGTCCACCTGAGGCCAGAAGAACTGCCCAGCAGCTCACAGCCCAAATAAGCTACCCATGTTTGTTGTCTTAAACTACTGAGCATTAGTTATGGTTTGTAACAGAGCAATAGTGAAACAACTCAGCACTTTAAGGCATAACTAAGTTAGTACAAGTAGACTTTTTCCCCAATAAGGGCCAGTCTTCACAGAAAGTCAGATGTTTGGAGTGGAAGATGACTGAGCCCAGGAGGTAGGAAATTTTACAGTTGCAGATACCTCTGGCAACTCCATTTTCCATCAGCATGAATGAGATACTACAAGGTGCCTTTTTATTTGGGTTTCTTTAAATCAACTCTAGGTAATATGGATGTGTAAAAGCAATAGAATTAGCAAAATTGGGAAAGTGCATCTGAGGCCACAGGTTCTCCAGAAGTCTCTATGAGAGAGCAAGTATGAAACATTAGGCTGTCAGTGAGTAAAGACAAGGCACCTGTAGCAGAACAAAGGGCTTGCCTGCCCCACCTCCCACCCCAGCTGGACAGGAGTGCTGCTTCCACCCAGGGAGAAGGGACCACTTATGGTTTGTTCACTGCCATCCAGAATGCCCAGCAAGCAACTGCTGTACTGCTTTCTGATTTACCAATGCCAAAGAGACTGTAAGAACCTACATGAGCATCAAGAGAACATAAATAAATGAATAGGCAAAACAAAAGCAATACCTAACTTAGGGGGACAGGCTCACCAGGGAGAAGATCACTAGAGCATCTACAAGAGGCAGGCCTCACAGATGTAGAAGTGACCAAAAAATTGAAAGAGAACATCAATAATGAAAGCAATGAGAAATCAGAAGAATGCAAATTTTTCTTAACTAGCGACGGTGATTTTAAATTTTAAACCTTAAATTTCTGCATAAGAAATAAAAAATCACTCACACTCTTGAAAATCAAATTAATGATCCAAAAGACCAAGCGAATGAAGTATGTTACTACCCACAGCAAAGACACAGAAAGAAATAATGAGGAAAGAAATAAGAGCCTTAGAGGGCAGATCCAGCAGCCCACCATGAGAATAACAGGAATTCCAGAAGGGATTTTTATTTTTAAAAAGAAGAAGAAGAAAACCAGACGAAGAAGTTGTTATAATTAAAGGAATACAGTACAAGATTTTTTTTTAAAAAAAAATACTGAGCTGAAGCAAGATTTAAGCCTTCAGATTAAAAGACTCATTAAATCCAGGAAGTGAATCCAGGAAGTACTTGAATTTCAAGAATAAACAAGAAATTAAATTATACATGTTTTCAGACCGAATAAGTTACTCAGAAAGGCCAGAGATTTAGACTAGCTAAGGAATTCTCATCTACAACTCTGGAATGTAGAGAACAGTGGAACAATGTATAGACTATTAAGAAAAATGATCCAAGAATGCTATACCCAGACAAAATATTATTCAGCTGTCAGGGAAAAAGGAAAATATTTTCAACATGCAAGAATTCAAAAAGTAGACTTCCCATAAATGTTCTCTGAGGATAGTACTTGAGAAAGGACATAACAAAAAAATAATTGATTCAAGCAACTATCTCAACATAGGCAAAATCAACACCAGAGGGACCAATGGTGTGATCACACACATATAGACACATATACACACATATTTTTATCTTTTGATGTTTCTTTGTATCTAATACTGTATTCTTTTGTTATTATTAATAGATGATGGTAGTGTGAACAGGAATTTCTAATATCAAGCTTTCTTGAAACACAACAGGCATGCTATATTAGAAGAAAAAAACCTAATAATAGCCTGGAACTGAAAATATTACATTAAATAAGCAGAACCTCAAAGTCAGAGATTGAAAACAAGGCACACAGGAAATGTATTTGGGGATGTATATGTATGTTTGGGCAGAATATAAGTTCAAGGTTGGTAAGGATACAACCTTCTCTATAAGGACAGAGAAGGTAGTCACTAACAGATACGAAAAGCTTATAGAACTCCCAAAATAACAAGAAACAAAAATAGAATAAAGAAAAATTAACAACTCAGCCCTGGCTGGTGTGGCTCAGGGAACTGAGTGCTGGCCTGGAAACCAAAAGGTCACTGGTTCTATTCACAGTCGGGGACTATGCCTGGGTTGTGGGCTGGGTCCCCAGTTGGGGGTGTATGAAAGGCACCCACACATCAATGTTTCTCTCCCTTTTTATCTCTCTCCCTTCTCTTCTCTCTAAAAATAAATAAATAAAATCCCCTCCCCAAAAAACAGGTACTTAAAAAAATAAAATTGACAAGTCAGTGAGATGAAACTAAAGCAACTAAAATAAAAAGAGAAGGGAAAATGGGTAATGCAATATAATCAGAAAACAAAAGTAGTATAGAAGAAATAAAGTCGATTATTTTAGTTATTATACCAAATGCGAATGAACTTATTTTCACAGCTGGTAAAAAGATATTGATAATTACACTGGGGTTACAATTAAGATATATGTTATTTACAATACAATTTTTTTAATGTGATAGAGGTTTTTATTTTAAAAGATTGAAAAAGAAGTAACAAATACAAACAAAAAAAGTTTAAAGGACAATATAAATATCAGACAAAGTAGAATACTAAGTCAAAAATATGAGCAAACCAAAAGGAACATTCTATAATGGTAAAATGCTCAAATGCAAGAAGAATACCATCACTTAATAGATTTTATGGACCAAACAATATAGGATGAAATATTTACATATTAAAAAAGAGCTCCAAAAAATAGCATTTAAAAGGAGACACATATTTAAAGATTTTATTATACTTTCAAAATGTTAACAGGTAAAACAAAAATATAATAATTAGTATCACTGCTGAGGTATTAAAGGATGCAAAGATAATCAATGAACTCAATTCTATATATTCATGTAAGGGGAGAGAGCAGGGGATATTTTACAATACAAGCAGAGATTAAATTGGTAAAATGGTGTGTTACAGAGAAATATAAAGTTTTAAAAACTTTCATTGGAAAAGAAAAATATCTGAACAGAAATACGCTAAGCAACTAATTTAGGAAATTATGAAAAACATTAATAAATTAAACTAAAAGAGACCTATAAGTAGTAAAGATAAAATCAGATAAAGATATAAAATAACAAGATAAAATTTAGAAAATCAATAAACTCAAAACATGGTTCTGTGAAAATGTGTTCTATGAAACAGAAAAACTTCTGGCATAATCAAGGGAAAAAAGAGTGAAGATCAAAATAAAAAACATCTTGAGTGAAAAGGGCAGACACAACCACAGATAAAATAAACATTGACAGAAAAAAATAAAGATTACATGAACAACATTATGCTACTGAATTTTAAAATTTACATGCAATAAACAATTTACTAGAAAAACAGATCAAAACTGATTCAAGAAAACATAGGAAACCTTAATAGAATTATAATCATTAAGAAAGTAGGTCAGTAGTAAAATCCATCCCTCATATAAAACTCCAAGCCCGGAGGGGCTGTACTAGAAATTTCTAACAAATGAGAATGGTACAGAGCACTCCAAAATGCTTCAGAGTCTGAAAGAAGAAGGGATGCCTTCCAAGTTATTTACAAAGCTAATATAACTATGTGACAAAAAAACAAGAGAAGACAGTATAGGAAACAAACATGAAGCTACTCTCACATTATGAATGTGGGTGCAAAAATTCTAAACAAGACCTGGCCAAACTTAATATAAAAATGTGGGGAAAAAATACATTATGAACAACATTCAAGACTGTTTTAATAATAGAAGATTTATGAATGCATTTTACCACAGTATTTTATTAAAGGAGAGAAAAATAATCAATTCATATTGAAGAATAAAAAGTATCTGATGAAGTTTAAATGCTACATCAAGAGAGAAACTCTTGTTGAAGTAGAAATAATAGAACCTTCTGCTTCTAACCATGATAGAGTAATAGATAACGGATTTTACACCCCTGCCTTACAGTAGAAAAGCAGGAAGAAAAAAACGACGAAACCACTGTTTTCAGACCTTGACCAAAAGGCAGTGCACAGCGGTGAGACCTGAGAGAAGGAAACAAATGAGGTGAGCCCCAGCATCACTCTGGCTTTCTGCCCAGAAGCACATGCCAGACCACAGGCAGAAAGGGGGATGCCAAGGAAAACACAGCAGCCTCTCAAAGTTGCGGAGACCGAGATCAGAATCTAGAGAATTTGAGGTGATGAGAAGCTGGGGTGGCACAGGCTTCCAAAGAGGGGGTCGCTATGCAGAAAGAGAGCCCTGAAAATCTGCCCACGAGTCCCACTCCACCGCTGTTGACCACTAAGATGCAGGTGTGGACACTGACAGTCCAGGTCTGGTGAAGAGCCACTGGAAAGCTGGGAGCTGAACAGTTCTCAGAATTCACACACGGCTGAGGATCACGGGAGTTACTAAAATTAGAGTGGAATGTCCTCGTCCATCACTCCCGACATTCAGTGGAAACCCTAACAGACATATACCCTGCAAGTGTGACTGAAATTTCCTTGTGCAAAGGCTATTCTAATCCTGCTCTAATGAAGTTAAAAAAAATACAGGATAAAACTAAGACAAAAGCACATTAACATCTACCAGAAGAAGTAGCTCCTTAAAGAAAGATAACAAAATCCAGACACCCAACAACATAAAACTGACAGTCAACATTCAATCATAAATACTGGAAAAAACAATAGCCAACTTTTTCTCAATTTTATAAAATATATCAACCCGCAAAGCCAAATTCAATGACACCAAAGCAGAATAAACACAGACAAAGGGGTGGGGGGAAAAAGTGAAAAAGAAGTTTTTAAAGCAGAGGAAAATTACATAAGAATAAAGACAAAAAGTCTACAGACATCTCATCAAAAACAGTGCAACCTAGAACAAAAGGGAATGATGTATTTAAAATATTGAAAATATTTTAAAGGAAGAAATCAATTTAGAAGTCTATACTCAGCAAAAAGATCTTTAAACAATTAACGCAAAATACAAACTTTCAAACAAACAAACACAGAGAAGTCATTTCCAAGAAAACTGCAATGTAAGAAATGTTAAAGAAAATTCTTCAAGGAGGAGAAAGCTAATACTATATGAAAATGGAAATCTATGCAAAGGAATGAAGAGTCCCAGAATCAGTAAACAGGTGAATATTTACATTAAAAATGCATTTTTCATTTTAATTTTTTTAAATTATCATTTGAATGCTGACAGGAAGTCTAACCATAGGGATTATTTCTTTGAGTAGAAGGTTTGCCCCTCAGTTGGCTTCTCAGTTCTAGTGGGATATGCCTCTACCCATCCAGACATGTCTACAAAAACTAATAAAAATGTAAAGTTTCCTATGCATTTAGGTACCTGTAAAGTCCTTTCATTTTAAAATTTCTTTAAAATTTAAAAACATTTTAAAACTGTAGTAGATGACT
This sequence comes from Carollia perspicillata, assembly GCA_004027735.1. Classification (NCBI taxonomy): domain Eukaryota; kingdom Metazoa; phylum Chordata; class Mammalia; order Chiroptera; family Phyllostomidae; genus Carollia; species Carollia perspicillata. Next base: position 9,564 of record PVKM010022889.1, on the reverse strand, counting down.
TTAGGAAAAAAGTCAGTGCATTGTGGTCTTCATTCACATGTACAAATAAAACAGATGACAGTCACGGTGCAAATTATAAAGCAATATGAAAGTATATTACATGTGATGGGATATAAAAATTTTTAAGGTAACCTGTGAAAATTTAAAGATGTATACTATAAATCCTAGAGAAACCAGTACCAAAAAGATAAAATAATAAACCAATTTTGGAGATAAAATGGAAGAGTAAAAATTACTTCCGTAGTCTGGAAGAAGGCTGAAAAAGGGAAAAATTATATAAAACACGTGGAGCCAAAAAAAAAATAGCAAAATGGCCGAATAAAACCCAACTATTAAATATAATTGGCCTAAAAACCTCAAAGTAAGGGCCGAAATCATGAGGCTGGATAAAAATAAAATACAACTATATGTTTGCAGTCTACACGAAACATATTCCAAATATACAGGCACAAGTCAGGTTAAATAATAAAAGGATGGAAAAGACATGGCATGCAAACGCAAGTAACAAAAATGTAGAAGTGTGGCTGTATGAATATCAGGAAAGTAGACCTCAGGAAGAAGTATTACCAGAGACAAATATGTATGTTACATAATGATAAAAGTGTTAATTTACCAAGATGCCTTGTCGGTTAAAGAAGAAATCATAACTTGTTAGAATGCAACTTGAACTCACTAAAGTTACATTTCTTTTTTGTTATTGTTTCAGCAGAGAACTAACAAACAAGCTGTGCAAAAACTGTAGCAGGGATGGCCAACCTTTTGGCGTCTCTGGGCCACACTGGAAGAAGAAGCACTGTCTTGGCCCACACATTAAATACATTGCACCACGTAACTACAAAAAAGTCACATAATGTTTTAAGTAAATTTATGATTTTGTGTTGGCCCACATTCATAGCCATCCTGGGCTGCATGCGGCCCGTGGCCCACAGGTTGGACACCACTGCACAGGAAGTCAAGGTGGGGTGGCCTCTCGCGTGCCTCCAACCAGGGACCTGACCTTTAACCCAGGCATATGCCCTGACTGGGAATCTAACCAGTGACCCTTTGGTTCACAGGCTGACACGCAATCCACTGAGCCACACCAGCCAGGGCCCTATCTGGCAAATTTTGAGAGCTCAGTGTATGATTACTGAGTAAATGAATGAGAACCCCATATGCCAGTTATGGAAGAAAGCTTTTAGGTTCCTATTCACTTTCTATCGTATGATAAGGCCCATGTTCTCTGTGCAGGCCCTGGAGGAGACAAAACATAGATTCCTGGAAAGTCCAAGGGCAGCAGAACACTGAGTTCTTTGTAGAGACTACCTACCTCAACAGAACAAAGACAGCTTTTTGAAAATATATTTTGCCTACATCGCATACCTCCCATCACCTACTTCCCCAGACACAAAAACATGCCAAATCTGTAACACATCTTCTTTCTTTTTTGAAAAATGCAAAACAAAGAGGCTTCCAGTTAAAGATGCCAGATTGACTACACGTGTTCAATTCTGCTCCCTTTCCAAATTTCCCAAAAATGGCAGGGTAAGACTATTTCAAAAAGGCAAAAACTCACAATGACAAAGAAAACAGGAGAGAAAATGACAACCACCAGAAATCTAAAAGGCAGAAAGCACAGACGGATGAGGAGTAACTCTCCTGGCAGACTTGGAAAGATACCACTTGAGTAACCACGGGGAAAATTCAGAAACACAACAGGTACCCTGCAGAGACCCCGTAAAGCTCAGCAAGCGGCAGCACCAGGTATTTCTGAAAGTCGGATAGAAGGTAAGGCTACAAACCACAGGATGGCTGAAAGCCAGGTGAGAAGTAATTAAACCTTCATGGGTCCTCATCATGAGCAATCAGGGTGCTACCACTCCCACCCCCTGGCAGCAGGCTACGGCTCACCCTCAGACAGAGTAGAGGGCCGGGCCCACCTAAGAGCAGGGGCATGGTGAGAAGAACAGAGAGCACGAGTAAGGACCTACCTCTCTTGCACGTCCACCCTAATGATCTTTTCCCCAACTTTACTCCCAGCGCTCTTGGCTGCCAGTTTATACCCTGAATATTCGTTTTGGAGCAATCTGAGCAGAACAACAACAAAAAAGCCTTCAGGCCGGTTGGGAGGGCAGAAGGTACAGAAAGGACAAGACAGCCAGATCACTCAGGTCTTAGGAGGATTAAAATTGCAGAATATAGGTAACGCTCATTTTTTATCATCAACAGTGGCAACTGCTATAATTACCATCATTATCATCATATAAAACACATTAACTCAGAAAATATTTACTGTGAGCCCACTATCTCGGAGTTTTTCTAGGCAGGTCGGAGCCTCCAAAATCTGGGAGAAACACAGGGAAAGTGTCACCAAGAATCCAGTCACACTTCTGAGGCCATGAAGGAGCCTTAGGAAGAACAAGAACTTTTGGCTTCCCTGCTTTTACCCAGAGCAAGACACACATCAAACACACGTGTCTGCTGAGTTCCAGAGGCCTGATCATTATCACGAACTTCTCCAGCGAGATTTTATACAAAACACAGTCAGCACCGCTGCATTCTTTATATGCATTGATATTGCGAGACCTCCCACTTTCAAGAGAAACCTTTTGTTCTCTGCTTGGAGAAGGCAGAACCTGGAGAATCTCAATTGAACGAACAAACCAGCTAGTGAATCACAGAATAATTAGAGCTGAGCGCGGGGATAAATTACCAGAATATTCCTGGCTACAGCCTTCAGTCATCCAGGCCTATGATACCTCTGTTTCTTCAAGCCATAAAACAGGCTGAAGATACAGCTCTTGGGGAGATAGGACTTAGACTGGATGGCTAACTGTAACAAAAAAGAGACCAAGAAGGTCAGTCTTATTTCTGAAGCAATACCATTGCACCAACCAGAGCTGCTTCTGTGAAAGAGCTGTCAGATTTCAGGCTTGTTACTATTGACTCAGTACTTCATCAAGACTTGCTGACAGGTCCATGACAGACTGAAATAATGTATGCAATGATGCAACCCAGGGCAATATTAAGTTGCCCTTTCAGTTAGACTTGCCAATAACATGGTTTGAATGCGGCCGTGACAATGTGGGGAGAATGAAAGACCTGAATAAATAATCAAGTTCACAAGGTTTTCCCAGGCCCCCAAGAGAAAGAGATCTGAGGATCAGAACACAAAAGATCACGAAATTGCTGTCAATGCATTCCAAGATCTTGGTCAGGTCCTTCTACTTGTGGATTAGGATTTATGTCCTGAGAAATAAGGATGATAATTTCAGGCCATCTGAGACAAGTGGAGGAAACAATGGAAAAGCGAAGGAAACTAGGGACAGCTTACTGAGCCCCTGTAATACACCAGGCACTACACCTAGTACTTTTATGTAGGTTACTGCAACTGTCCCCACGACTGGTAAGGACACGATCGGTAAGCCCATTTGCTAGAGAAGAACACTGAGAGGCTCAGAAAGCTTGGTTCACTCACTTGAGGCCACAGCACTAGGAAGGAGCAAAGCAGAGGTTCTAACCTTGGTCTGATCAATTATAAGCCTACACTTGTTAACTTGCTTATTCAAGCCCATTCATAAAGAGATTCGCACAAACCACTGCAAAGGCCCATTAGTGCATGAGACAGAGTGTAATGAATTTCAGATATCTGCTCTCTGTGTTTATCTTGTCTGTTATCTTCTTTTTTTAATAAAGAAAAACTGAGAAATGTTTTAAAAATAAGAAACAGATGCAGAGCTCAAAAAAGCAGAGCCCTAGGGAACCAATAAGTAGCTGCAGGAGGTTTCCTATGAGGATGTTCAGGAGACACAGACCACGGGCCAGGACACAGGGACAGCAGTGAGATGCCCCCTCAAGGTGGGAAGATTCAGACTGCTTCTGAGAGTTCAGCTGTAAAGTCAACCCATTATGAACAAGAGTAGGAATGTGAAAAATTATCACAAAAATACAAAATGAGTTCCAGGACATTCAGAGTTCCCAGTAACCAGACTGAAGGCATTAAGATGTCTAAAGAAAGACTCTGTCAGGTAGATGGGCGGTTAGTCTGTGAGGGAGCAGAGGCGAGTGTCAGTAGGGAGAGGGAAGAATTTTCCAGGCGGGAAGGAACACATGTGCGAAGGGCTGGAAGTGGGAGACAGTGTGGTTCAAGGCACATCTCAGTGAGAGCCTCTCTGTGCAAACTTCAACAGCTAAGCATGTTCCCTAAGTGAGGAAAAGAAAACAAAAGAACCATTCGCTCCCTCCCTCCATCACTCAGTCACTCAACAAACACCTACTAAGCTCTTATTTTGTACCAAGCACAGATATTGTCTCTCCCTTTGTGGAGTTTGGAATCTACTGGAAGAGTGAAATTCATGGAACTAGCTTAAATTTCTAATAAATACTAGAAGCATTAAGTATAATACAGAAGTATTACAGGTGTCCTAGTGCTTTTGGTACCAAAAGGCATGAAGAAAGGCAACAATGTATACCTTGCCTTAGATTCTTCCACTAAGGGGCCAAGTGTCCCCACTGAGCATCAGTCCACTCCCTCTGTTTTTAACAGCAGATTGTAAGGCTAATGGCCATTAAAATGGGGTGGCCTTGTGATGGGTACATCCTCAGACCTTGCCCATGCATAGCCCTGCCTTGTTTGCCCCTGCCTTTGCTCTCGCTCCTTCTCCGTTCTAGTGATGTAGGACCTCTGACTCAATGACGTCAGGCTTATCCTGACATCTTGGGCATGAGGCTTAATCTCAGCCTTTCGGCTCTAGCCATGTAAAAACTCGCCAGCGGCGTACCTTCCAGTTCTTCTAAACCCCTCGGCTTCAAGGTCTTACACCCTGTTGCTGGCTTCCTCAGCAAGGTCTAACCCCTTGTGCATGAGGTTACTGAAACCAAGACCTATTCACAGCCACAGAGCTGTGTCCCAGTATAATGCAGAAGAGACTGAAGACATCTGCATCTACCCCAGTGTAACTCAGAAAGGGGAACACTCCCGAACATTTTGTTAACTCCAGTATTAAAACATCTCTTTCAGGGTCAAACCATGTTGGCCTAACCTATTAGAAGAAAACAAGGACAGACACGTGGTGTCTACATGATTCTTTCCTTCCAACATTCTTCAGGCCTATTAGCATCCAAAACTTACCATTTGTTAAACTGAGCACTGGCCTGATCCAAAGTTATTTAAAGTGTACATATCAGCAAGCCTAGGATCTAATGCTACAGACAAGAAATACATGAAAAGAGCAAAGCTACTCTAAAGCAGCTAGCTGGGGGTGGGAAAGCAAGGAGAATAGAATTATATTCATACATGGTCATCCGTGGCTGCTGTGCCTTATAGAGATAATGTAAGATTCCTGGCAGAGGAAGAGAATGGGGCAGATTGAAATAGATCCTCCCAGCTGGCCCAGAGCGTTCCAACTCTGCTTGGCTATTAGGCTATTTTATGATTAGCAACTGGCCTCTGGTGCATCCAACAAACATCATCTTAACTTAAAAATACTCTTCAAGATAAATAAAATTTTTAAAAACTAACCTTTTCCTGATAAGCTAGGACTAGCCTTACAAATGGTGTTAACAATAACAATGACATGCTATGGTTTAGCACAGCACCTAGCATGCTACGTGCACTCCACAAACATTCTTTACCTTCACCTTGTATGGGACATTGACACCAGTAAGAGGTATTGAAAGGAACAGCGGTTTCCCTCCCACTACACATGCCAAACTGCTATGTTTGACCTTGCCCAGGGACACCACCTGCAGGCACTGGATTCTTATAGCCCCTGAGAATATTTAGCAGATCTTCTGGTTCTAGTTCTCTTGCTCTTCCAATCTGGGCTGGGTCTCTAAACACGGTGCATTGCTCTCCCACGGTGCACAATGCAAAAGCACTGGCAGAATCCTTTCTCTTCCCTGTTCTCCCTTCTGCAGGACTCACCGTGCTCCAGGTGGCGAGGGCAACATTGTGATGGTGGCCATAAGGATATGTGGAAGTCACCGTGATGGTATTAGTGGCCTTCTCAGTGATGACATCAGCTATTCCAGCACCCAAAGAGCTTACTTAACTCTCAGAGCTGAGACCTTTAACATATCTCTCTAGCACGAAGGGAAGAAAGCCAGATTAAGACTTTTTAAACACGGCAAAGAGGGGAAAACATCAAAAGAAAGAGTTGGTGAGCCACAAGTATAGACCTGAAGTCATCGTAACTTACAAGATATCTTGTCTCTAAAAAAAGGAAGGAAAGAAAAGGAAGAGGAAATGGAAAGAGAAAAGAAAAAGAGACAAAAATGTTCTCAAAACTAGGTTCTCAAGGGGTGAACAGGCAGAGTACGGAGAATTTTTAGGGAAGGGGAACTACTCTTCATGACACTGTCATGGTGGGTACACGTCATCCGTTTGCCCAAGCCCACAGAACCCACAACATGGAGAGCCAACCACAGTGCACATTATGGACTTCGGGTGACACTGAGGTGTCAGTGCAGACTCCGCAATTTCAGCAAAGGCACCGCTCGGGTGGGGGCTGCTGACCCGAGGGAAGGCTATGCATGTGTGAGGGAAGGGGTACGTGGGAAAGCTCTGCACCTTGCCCTCGCTTTTGCTGTGAAGCTGAAACTGCTCTAAAAAACCATGTATTGAAAACAACAACAAAAGACTTGCTTCTCAATGTCCTACAGGAATTAAGGTCCAGAAACTAACTGGCAGAAATACTACATCAGCTCTTCTGAGGAAGATACAGTCAGACTTGCTATTAACGTCAAGAACACAGCAGTATTGTAAGTTCTGTTGATGGTAGCAATGTAGACGTTCTGGCTTTGTTGCTGTATTGTAAGTTACGCAAGACGTCAACACTGGGATAGGGTAAAGGGTGCAAGTACCTCTCTGTCATTTCTTTGGAACTTCCTGTGAATATATAATTATTTCAAAGTTAAAAGTTCTTTTAAAGTAAAGAAAAGAATACAGCAATTCTGTAACTTAGTCATTCAAGCCATTCTTAATAAGTATCAGCTCTCTCACCTCAAAAAATTCTTAGCCTCTCAAGGGAATGGAGTACCCTAAGATCACCTAGCAAATATGGGGAGAGCCAGTGTTTGAACCTAAATGGCTTCAGAGCCCATGTCCTTAACTACTATAAACACTGCCTCCGGGAGCACACCCTCTGCACAACACAGGGATTTCGCCGGTCGGATTTAAGGTATTTAAGAGGAACAACAGAGGAAAAGGTAAACTCTACCTGGGAATATTAAGGAAGCTTCCCTTTGAGGAGTAGGTTGAGCTGTGAGTGCTGAACTAGGAGTTAGAGACCACCGCGTGCCCAGAGGTTGGATAGGAGTTATTTCAGGCAGAGTGTGTGCACCAAGGCACTGAGTTCAAGTACAACCCTGCCTCCAGGCAGAAGATGGAATAGCTCACCTCCTGAAGACATGTCCAGTCTTTTGATTTCACTGCTGCCATGAGGAAGGCACTGCTGAACATCTGCAGAGTGAAGGTTTTAGATCAGACACGGGGATGCCATCACTCACTAGTGAGTGAGAGAACCCCCTGTACTTCATTTTCTTCATCTGTTAAGGAGAGTAAGAGCAGTACCTACCTCATAAATTCAGTGAATTAACTCATATAAAGCATGTAGCACATGGCCTGTTATATAGCACATGCTGGAAAAAAAGATGACTATTTTTGTTCTCGTTTCCACTAGCAACATCAACACCACCATCACGACACCATCATCCTCCTCTCATACCTACCTCTGATAAAGAAAATACTGATGAAAGAGAATTACCCAAATGAAAACTTGCTTTGAGACAGTGCTAACAACACTCCAGAGAAATCAGGTGGGCTTTCAGCTCTAACGGGATGGCTGTTATCTGAATTAAATGAAATAATGGCAGAAGCAACCCAGCTCAGCCTTGCTCAACTCAACATAAAATTAAGTTCAAAGACAAATGTCAGGCTCATATCTGGAGCTTGCACACCAATCCTGGGCCCAAACTGTACCCCCTCTGCAATCTTAGGGGCAAGACCACTCAGAACACTCTATCCATTCATGGAGTGACTCATTATTTCCCAAACTTATTTTTGCCAGCTCTCAGCGTGGCACCGCAGAGACACCGAGGTGAGTGCTACATCCCGTCCCCTGAATGAAGCGAACCTCTTCAATCTCAACAAAAGAACCACCTCGGAGAATAATGTTTCTGAGAATTTCAAATTCATGAAGGCAGTTGTGCCTAATTTATGGTCTTATTTAAATAAAAGCACACAAGTTTCTTTTTTAAATTTCAATTTAATAAAATATATTGAGTGGCTATGAAGTATAAATTCAGGGTGAGGTGTCAGGAGCATGGAAATAAAACATGAGTCCCAGCCCTCTGGGTCCGCTGGAGGGGAGAGAATGACTCCATCGGTCCCTGCGATGTGAGACATAGTACGTGGCCTTGAAGAAATGCAAACTATGGAGCAACGAGTCATGGAAAGACAACAGGTACCTGGACCATCGAGTACTAGAGAAAGATTTAAGGAAAAAGCAGATCGTAAGGTAGGCATTAAAAATTCGTAAGTGTGACAAACATTATAAACAAAGACACAGAGTAGGAATATTTGCATCGTGCCTGGGAACAGGAAATGGCCTCATTTAACCTGAACAAAGGCAGGCGTTAGGAGGTAATGAGAACGAAAACTTGAAAGCTGGCTGGGATCGTGTAAGTGACCCAGTATTTGAATCACTAAATGTGAATCAAAAGATATTTATTCTCCTTGAGTCAAAATAAATTCATTTCCTGACTATTTCCCCCCTCAACTGGAAGAAATCAAACCAAATTCATTATGGTATGATTTTCTAACAGAATTCCTAATATTGAAAAGTTGCAATTTAGCCAATTATCTGATAGCTGCCACCCACAGGCCACACCTTTGGCTTCCTCCCCACACAAGCGCATCCAGAGGGGACAGTGTGGATTTGATTGCCTGGTGGAAGAACAGCTAATGGGGTGCACTTGGCACTTTCAGGAAGGGTTTTAAAACGTTGTCACAATAGATATCTGACTCTGAAAGATCTTTCCAAAGCACAGAAGGAGGAAACGCCAACATCAGCCATTAAAAAACAAAAATAAAAACTAGGATAGGCCTAAACCTTAGAGGTAGCTACTTCTGCAGAATCTGTCATGCATTCTGGGTCATAAGTAAAATGAAGGAGGAAGTGAGTAAGTTTCAAACTGGTAGATATCTCTCAAGCAAACAAAAAGTATGTTTTAGGATGCTATGTGGTGTTGAAGAAGGGGCAATGGCTTTGGACAGAGGCAGGCCTAGAGTTCAATCCCAGCTTTGCCACCTGCTATGTGATCAGGCTGGGGCACCTCTCTGGTCTGCTCCATTTTCTCACATCTAAGGCGGTGGTAATGGCATCGAACTTAAAAACCCCATCGTAAGAACACATATACTATAAAGGACCCCCAGCACAGCAACGAACCCATGCAGACCCTCGATAAATATTACCTATTACTAGCAGCACTCATGCTTCTTCAGCTTAACTCACCACGTCTAAACATTCACACACACAGGTACTTCAGCCTGCTCCTGAAATCTGCCCATCACACTGTGTGAAA
>PVKM010022888.1:0-21519 GCA_004027735.1 Carollia perspicillata | reverse complement strand
AAATGTGTTTTCAATTTTGCCTGGCCTCAGAAGTTTGGTGCATGGTTTGACATGGTTGATCTAATGCCAACTTTGAAGCTTTGTTTATCTTTACCATAAATTTTACCTGAGAAAACATTTTCTTTCTGGTTCCCATGTTCTGATGTTTACTAGTATTATTAATTTTATCTGTGGAAACCAGTCCATTGTGATAAATATTGTTATGGTGAAAAACTGAAGTTTCAAAATTATCTCTAAGCCTAGTCAATTTCCTTTTTATTTTATCCAACATTGTGTGGTACAGAATTCCAAGGTAACCAATCAATGACCTTATGAAACCTCTAAAAATGTTTTTGGAAGTGCTGGTCTTTCACAACAAGAAATTTACATTATTGTGAGGAGAATATTAGAAATGCCAAAAATTTAATAAGGAAGGTCTTTACTGACAAACTAATTGGAAATTCTGAAAAGTCTGAAAATTCTAATCATTTTTAAGTCAATAACATTATATCTTGCATTATGTTTATTATGCACATGTTAGTGAACTTTTTTCAACCTAATAGGAAATTTAAAGTGTAGATAATATACACATAAGATCATTGGCATGAAGAATTGTAATGATCACCTTCCTTTGTCTTCTTGTGCATGTCACTGTGGTGTAGAACATCAACAGCAATCCTTCACCCAACAAGTTCCTTAAGCATTGGATTCAGAGAAGAGCTTGCTGTTGGAACAATTTTGCAGTCCAGAAATGTAAACTGGTCTTAGGTTCCTTGCTTTTCCTATCCAGTTGTCTCTCTTCTCAAGACAGAACATGATAATAATTACATAGACAATTGCACAAAAAAAGATTTGTTGGGAGTCTCTTTTTGGATTCTAAGCTCAGCCTGGCTAGGAATGCTATTGAAACATTCCTAGCCAGGCTGAGGAAAAGAGAAATAGAACACTGAAGAAAGTGTAAGAAAGTGAAACAGGGAAGATAACACAGCCAGTAGGCAACTAGCACTTAATCTCACAGGAAAACTTTGAGTAGTGTTTTAGACCAATTCTCTACCCAAGATGAAGAAGTAGAGGTAGGATACTGCATGCAGCTCCTCTCAGTCATTGCCTGAGGTTTCTCTGTGAGAAAAGAATGAAGGCTGGACTTGTTATTTCCAAGTTCTTCTGGCTCACCACACCTGGCTTCAGCAGTGACAGAAAGTACTTGAGCCAAGACAAAGGGGTGATGGCAGTTTCAAGTTGTGATTGAATGTACTGAAATGGTCATTGTTGTTGAAATAAATTAGTAGGCCCAAGATGAAGTCATTCCTGCCTGAGGTGCCACTTCAACAAACCAAAATTTAAAACATTTGATTCTCTGTAAATGTGCTGCTTGACTGGAAACACAGTATATTCAGTCAGGCAATCCCCAAATGCCAAGCCAGGTCTGGGCTCCATCCTTACTTCCATGTTCCTTACTCATTTTCTGTGTTTCTTCCTATATCCTGAAAAAGTTACCTGCTCCCCACCCCCATTTTGTAGTACTACAGACCTTTGAGGTGGAGACTGCACACTCTGTAAAATGTTAAAATTTGTTGATTTTGCTTAACTTATCCTCTTTATTCACTTTTAACAATGCTGATGGGTTATAAGTAGGATTCTGGCGATGTTTGCCATGGAAAACTTTTAGTAATTCACCACTCGTATTCAAGCCTTTCCTGACATAGCTCTCCAGTCATTCTGAACCTGTGCAAAGCAGTCAGAAGATTACATGCAACTCTTTTATTCCATCTAACCTTAGCTCTCTTGTGTTATTGAAGAGGCGCAACTCCTATTCTTACAATTTTTATTAGTTAATAGCCATATTTTTTTCCAAATCCATTTTGAATTGATCATTCAAAAGATAGTGGCTTTAACTTTGCCAATAGTTTTAAGAGCTTATGCTAGACTCATTCCTAAATTATCCTATAAGTGATATCAGACCCATCCCTCACCCCAATTTGCACAAGTATCAGTGTTCCAGAAGTCGTAGGGATATGGTATGAACATGATTTGGGGAACACGACCCATCACTCCCTAGTGTGCCACAGTATAGCTTCGAGTTCTGAACCAGGTACTAGACTCATTGGAAAACCCCCAAATAAGATGTTTCAGGGGTAGGAACACCTTATTTTTTCCCCAACTCAACTCTCCTAGAAGTTTCAGGACAAAAAATAAATACTCATGATATCATACTTTAGGAGCAAAGGAATTTTTTTCAAATTAAAGGAGAAAGTTTATTTAGAAAGCTACAAATGGCATATGATCTCACCTTTAACTGGAACATAGTCAATAAAAGAAAAAAGCAAATAAAATATAACAAGAGATATTTAAATTAAGAAAAATGTAACAATAGCCAGAGGGGAGGAAGGAGAAGACAGTAGGGAGTAGGGTTTTTAGGAACTACTATAAAGGATATAAGGACAAAACCAAGTGGGAGGGAGAAAGCAAGGGAGGGAGGTGGGTGTGGCTGGGGTGGGTGGGGGGGAGTGGTGGGGAGAAAATGCAGACAACTGTAATTGAACAACAATAAATTAACTTAAAAAAAGAAAGTTGCAGATGTAATAGAAGTGAGCCAGTTGGGCTGCAGAGGCTCAAGAAACAAGTCAAAGAAGCAAAAGAATGGCACTTGGAACTTAGGAGAGAGAAAATGACAAAGGCAACATACTTAGGGAGAAGTAGAGGGGGAAGGGAAGTGCACAGTTATGCTCCCAAGAAGAAGACAGTGCCAGGAGCAAAAGTATTTTATTTGAGGTGGACCAGGAAGAAAGCAAGGCCTCCTTACTCTTCTCCCATATCTGAGACACAGATCACTGTCATGTCTGTGTATCCCCTAAGGTGGATGTAGCTCCCAGCTGACAAAGGTCCATGGTCTCTCCTGGATCACACTTCAGTTTGGCTGTTCAGGATAACCTAAGCTGAGAAAGTCTTATAAATTAGAAACAGAAGTGAAATAACCACAGACAGAGCTTGAGAAGAGTTGCATTCCTGGGCCTCTGCCCCATCTGTGAACATCCAGCAGTTTTACAACTGGAGAAGAAAACCAACAAGTCAGGTGCAGACAACTGCTGGAGAAACATCAAGAGCAATTTTTTTAAAAAGAGAGAGAAATAGAGACAAAGAATTTCCCCTCTACCACCTCTAGCTACTAGTTGGCTAATCTTTTAGAGCAATGGACCTCAAAAGGTGGGCCTGAATCAGCAGCATCTGCTCCATCTGGGAGTTTGTTCAAAATACACATTCTTGAGTCCCATCCCAGACCTACAGATCAGAAATTCTAAGCATGAATCCCAGAATCTGTGTGTTAATACCCCCCTCACCCATAGGGGTCAGAAGCTTGTTCAAGCTTGGGAATCACTGCTTAAAGTATAGAAAAAATAAGTGATTAAATAAAAACCAAAGTTATATGCTGTATTTAGTGACATAAACACTTAAATTAAAAAGTACATAAAGTTCATCTATGGTATCACAATGTTTCATCTAAATTAAATCTTTTGTTTCCAGAGATCTGAATTATATTGGATAATTCATATCAGATGTGGCTCAACCCAGGTGGACCCATCAAGCACTCAGAAGTTTGGGCAGAGGTTATGCTGGAGAAGTCCACCAAGGCACCAGTTAACAATTCATTATCACACCACTTGCCCCACCTGAGGATTAACACAGGCTTTCCTGTACCTTCAAATGGGAAATCAGTGCCAGTTTGTGGAACAGTTTGACAAGCCAATAATTAGCCTGAATGAAAGTGTTCAACACTGATGGTTAATATCTATTTCATTGAAAACTTCTGAAAACACAGATACTATCTGCTTCTTGAAGATTTCTTCCTCATCTTGTTGTAGGTTAATCAATTACACAATTAGATTTGTTTGGAAAACTGCAAAGAATAAGTCGCTACCCACTTGGATTGTTAGCTTCTTATAATGCAATGTGCACGTGAATCCACAGGATATTTTTCTAAAATGCATTTTCTGGTTCAGTAGAACTGGGATGTTTCCTAAGGTTCTGCATTTCTAACCAGCTCCCAAAGACACTGATGCTGCTGGTCCACAGACCACACTGTGAGTATACAAGATCTAACAGAAAAACCATCTAGATGGTGCAGGCACAAATATCTTTACTCCTCATCCTCAAATAAAGCATGATGTTGTGACTCTTAATAGTCTGGAAGTAAAGACATTAAAAATATATGAAGGACTCCCAGCCAAGATGGAGGCATAGGTAGACATGCTGTGCCTCCTCACAAAACCAAAATTAAGGACAACAAAATTTAGAAACAAAAAAACAACCAGAACAGACAGAAAAATGAACTGTACAGAAGTCTGAAAACCAGTCATCCAGACCAGTAAGAGAGGTGGATTTGGCTGCCAGCAGAGACGGGTCAAGGCAGGAAAAAGTGATGGCTGGTGAATCTTGGCATGCAGGCAGTGGTTGGCAGACCCCAGGGTTACAGGTGGCGGCTGGCAGACCTGGGCACAGGGTGGTAAAGAGAAAACCCAGCGAGGCACACAAGGTGGCTGGCTGACCACAGTCACGCATTCGAATGCAGATAAACCAGGCGAAAACAGACACAGAGACAGACTGAACAACCTAGGGCCCCAGGGCCAGGAAATAAAGCCTAAAATTACTAATGAAAAACACTTGAGATGCCAGGAGAGCCTCCCAGCCTCCCAGGAGAGTTCATTGGAGAGATCCACAGGGTCCTAGAACATACACAAGCCCACCCACCTGGGAACCAGCACCAGAAGGGCCAAATTTGCTTGTGGGAAGTGGCAGAAGAGACTGAAATCCAAGAGAGTGCTGAGCAAGTGCCATTGTTCCCTCTCTGACCCCTCCCCACACAGAGCGTCACAACCCAGTGACTGGGTTGCCCCGCCCTAGTGAACACATAAATCTCCACGCTTCACAACTTAACACCATGGCCAGATCCCCCCCCAAAAAAAAATGGCTCAAATGTAAGAACAAATCAAAGCCCCAGAGCCAATACTGTTAAGTGACCAAGAGATAGCCAACCTATCAGATGCACAGTTCAAAGCACTGGTAATCAGGATGCTCACAGAATTGGTTGATTTTGGTCGCAAATTAGGTGAAAAAATGAAGGCTACACTAAGTGAAATGAAGGAAAATGCACAGGGGACCAACAGTGACAGGAGGAAAACTGGGACTCAAATCAACAATGTGGACCAGAAGGAAGAAAGGAATAACCAAACAAAAAAGAATGAAGAAACGAGAATTTGAAAAAATGAGGAGTGGCTTAGGAACCTCCAGGACATCTTAAAATGTTTCAACATACAAATTATAGGGGTACCAGAAGGAGACGAGGAAGAGCAACAAGCAGAAAACTTATTTGAACAAATAATAAGGGAGAACTTCCCCAATCTGGCAAAGGAAATAGACTTTCAGGAAGTCCAGGAAGCTCAGCGAGTCCCAAAGAAGTTGGACCCAAGAAGAAACACACCAAGGCACATTATAAGTATACTACCCAAGATTAAAATAAAGGAGAGAATTCTAGAAGCAGCAAGAGATAAGGGGACAGTCACCTTCAAAGGAGTTCCAATCAGACTGTCAGCTGATTTCTCCAAAGAGACCGTACAGGCCAGATGGGGCTAGAAAGAAGTATTCCAAGTCATGACAGTCAAGGACCTACATCCAGGATTACTCTATTCAGCAAAGCTGTCATTTAGAATGGTAGGACAGATAAACTGCTTCTCAGATAAGGTCAATGTCAAGGAGTTCATCATTGCCAAGCCCTTATTATATGAAATGTGAAAGGGACTTACCTAAGAAAAAGAAGATAAAAAACAGGAATGGTAAAAAGACAGCACACTCACAGTTATTAACAACCACACCTAAAACAAAAGAAAACTAAGCAAACAACTAGAACAGGAACAGAACCATGGAAATGGAGATCACATGAAAGGTTAGCAACAGGAGACTGGGAGGAGGAGAGAGGGGGACAAGGTACAGAGAATAAGTAGCATAGATGGTAGGTAGAAAATAGACAAGGGGAGGGCAAGAATAGTATGGAAAATACAGAAGCTAAAGAACTTATGACACATGGACATGAACTAAAGGAGGGGAAGGTGGATGGGAGGAAGTGCACAGGGTACAGGGGAATATATGAAGGTATGTGGAGTTTGCTAAAAAAACTGGGAAAATTTTAATTTATTGATACAGATCAAGTGGAGGAAAAAAGTATTCACTAATCTAATGGTGCAAACCAAATAAGTAATTTCCCTAACTTAGGATGGAAATCCGGAGGCCAGTACCATGTTAGAGTCATTAATGACATCTGTGGCTCACATTGGGTGTGGCTTTTTAAAATTATTTATAAGACAATCCCAATAAAAGAACTAAAAATGTATTTTTTCTCAAATTATTGTGTCAAGTCTCTTTATTTGCTTATATACTCTTTATGAAACTATAATTTTTAAGAATCTCAAAAGTTTATTTTTTACTTTTTATAATATAATAAATTGCAGTGTTTTTTTTAATCCTTTCCCTCTTTGTTTTCCTAAATAACTTCTCAACTGAACTCCTTTTTCTCACATGTCAGTCTATCTTCAGGCCTTCCTGCATCCACACAGAATCTACTTTTCAGTACCTGGACTCTGGAGTTACACTGGCCTCCATTCAGGTCTCACCTGTGTTTTTAATGGCTGCAGGATCTTGGGAAATTTTAACCTTACTAACTCCCTAATTCTAATCCGTGAGAGCATAATGACAGTACTTACCATGAAGGGATCTACCTTGGCACCAACATACTTATGTAAAGTACTAACACAATTAGGGTGCCTAATAAGCACCCAATAAATTGAATGGTATTGCTATCATTACATCAACCATTTCTCTGTGCACAAGAGAAATGGCAGCTAATATTCAGTAATGAAGGAGATAGTTTACCATTTTAGCTGATCAATAGACATTTGTCACAAATGCAAACTGGTCTATGAGTGTAGATGTAGTGACTGATGACAAGGAAGCCTTTTCAATATAAATTCTTCATCCTTATTTCTTCTTTCTGCCCTTTCAAGGCTACCAGAAGAATTCACCAGATTTTTGGGGGGATCCAGCTACTAGAGCTCACTGAACCATTAGCCTTGGTGCCCTTATTGAAAATGGATGCAAGAGCACATGTGTGAAGCAGGGTTAACTCCATAGAACAGGTCACACTGTAAATGTTAACATCTACAGCCAAGATTATAGTGTCCTTTACTCATGTTAGATTATAAGAACAGTTAAAGTGTTTATTTCTCTTATCTGTACCTATTTCTTAAGGTGATTTATATAAAATGGCATAACTCCCAACCAGAAAAATAAGTCCATCCTTCATACACACAGCTTTGTTCTTCTTTGTAGATTTCCACTCACATCATAACTGATAACTTTTAAAATATAGTCAGTGGTCCTTATCGTCCTGTGTATTTAATAGTCTATTTGAAAATAAACAAGGACATAATTAATAGCTCTATTTTTCCAATTAAACACACTAGTATTTTTACCCACCATATGCCATATCCTGGAGCTGGAAGAAAATATCAAATTGACTGACTGTATCTTAAATATAAGATCGGCTTCATAGTTCAGGAAGTCTACAATTAGAATCAGGTTTTCACTCTTTGTAAAATCTGACCATTTCACCACAGCTCAACTGAGATAAGTTTTTTTTGCACTTTTTATGAATTATAAGCTTGTCAAACTAGAGATGTAAAAATTGATCCAAAATATTTGAAGATCAGCTTGCCAGTATACCACTACTAGGTTTTTAAATGTACATGTTTCAACAAAAGACATGTAAAAGGGCTTATTTTAACATTATTTAAAGAAGACCAACACTAGAAAACACCCAAAATTGATCAACTGAAAATTAATAAATATTCTGTGGTAGAGAATTGATGCTTTAGGGCCACAAGCAAGACTAAACTCCAACATACACCAAAGTGGATCAAACTCACAAAAAAGCATATGTATGGAGTGTTATATAAATAGAAAAACAAATACATAATTTTAGAAGACAGGTGAATAGTTACCACTGGAAGAGCTCTGCCTGGAAGGTAATAAGCAGAGTGATTCTGGTGTCTGGTAATGTTCTGGGGTTTTTTTGTTTGTTTGTTTTGTTTGTTTTGTTTGTTTGTTTTCTTTTTTTTAAGGTACTGGTTACACAATAAGATTCAATTGTAAAAATCCATTGAGATGTGGACTCATAATTTGTACACTTTACTGTAAAAATTCCATTGAAGTTGTACCAATGGTACCTGTCAGTATCTGGTGGATATGATTTTCTTTGCTGGCTATACTATTCAACTGACCTAAGTCGTGCTGTTTTGCTCACCATTTATTTTATTTTATTGTATTGTATTTTATTTTATTTTATATATTTATCTTTAGAGGGGAAGGGAAGGAGAGAGGGAGAGAAATATCAATGTATGGTTGCCTCTCATGCGTCCCCTGCTGGGAACTGGCCTGCAACCTAGGCATGTGCCCTGACTGGGAATCCACTTGTGACCCTTTGGTTTGCAGGCCCATGCTCAATCCACTGAGCTACACCAGCCAGGGCTGCTCACCAGTCTTTACAGAACAATACTGTGACCTTTGCATTTGACCATCTTTTATCCCAGCCTAACCTGTAATAAAATGAAACTCAAGCACCAACTTACACCATACATAAAAGTAAGTTCAAGGTGGATAAAAGATTTAAATATAAACCATGACACCATTAAAGTCCTAGAGAAAACACAGACAGGACTCAGACATTTCACACTACAATATTTTCACTGATATGTCCCCTAGAGCAAGGGACCTAAAGGAAAGAATAAACAGATGGGACTTCAGTAAAATAAAAAGCTTCTGTATGGCCAAAGAAAACAGCATTAAAATGAAAAGAGAACCAACTGTATGGGAAAAAGTATTTGCTAATGATACCTTGGACTAGGGATTGATGTACAAAATATATAAAAATTCACATGACTCCACTCCAGGAAAACAAACAACCCAATAAAAAATCGGCAAAAGATTTGAACAGACACTTGTCCAAGGACATACAGAAGGCCCAGAGACATATGAAAAGATGTTCAGGATCACTAGTCATCAGAGAGATGCAAATTAAAACCAGAATGAAATGCCACTTCACACAGGTGAGAATGGCCATCATAAACAAACCAACAAACAAGTGTTGGAGAGGATGTGGAGAAAACGACACCCTTGTGTACTGTTGGTGGGAATGCAGACTGGTGCAGCCACTGTGGAAAACAGTATGGAATTTCCTCATAAAAATAAAAATGGAACTGCCTTTTGACCCAGCAATTCCACTGCTAGGATTATATCCTAAGAACCCTGAAACACTAATCCAAAAGAATCTATGCACCCCAATGTTCATAGCAGCACAATTTACAATAGCCAAGTGCTGGAAGCAACCTAAGTGCCCATCAATAAATGAATTGATCAGAAAACTTTGGTATATCTACCCGATAGAATACTACACAGCAGAAAGAAAGAAGGAGCTCCTACCCTTTGTGACAGCATGGATGGAACTGGAGAGCATTATGCTAAGTGAAATAAGCCAGACAGTGACAGATGAATACCATATGATCTCACCTTTAAGTGTAACCTAATCAACAAAACAAACAAGTAAGCAAAATACAACTAGAGACATTAAAATTAAGAGCAATCTGACAGTAACCAGAGGCGAGGTGGGAGGGGATAGTGAGGAGAGAAGTAGGGAGTGCTTACAGAAACAACTATAAAGGGAACATTGACAAAAACAAGGGGTGATGGAATCAGGGGATGGGGGTAGGGATGGCTGGAGTGGGAGGTAAATACACTCAACTGTACTTGAACAATAAAATAATTTAAAAAATAAAATAAAATAAGCATCAAAGCAACTACATTAACAAGAGACAGTCATGGAATCTCTTTGTTATTCGAAAATCTAGAGGAACAAAAATTCTGCATGCTTTTTAAACAATGTAATTGGTTTGCAATAGATAATTGAATTGTTTCATGCCTGCTCTTTTCAGTTCTTACCGCTATTTTTCTATTAGTGCTTGAAGACAGAATGAAATTTATAAACATGCCAGTCAAATCCTAGTCAGTAAATCAATGAATATTGCAAGTGCTAAGAAGTAATGCATTTAGAAAGATCTATATATTTAATATATAGAGCTTGTTTAAGTTTTGTTGTTGTTGCTGCTGCTCTTTTTGCTATTGCTGTTGCTACTCAGATACCTTTTTAAACAGAAACACAAATTGTTGTTCATCTTTTAGCAGGATCTTAGTCAAGATTTTCTCGTATGCACAGCTTTCGTAAGTAGCAACAAAGGTCACCATGATTTTGTTTCTGAATGTTGTGTAGCATTATATTGAGAGATTATGGGACATTATTACCTTGGCTTAATCAGCAAAGCCTTTCTTCATCATCTGCTTTGGGTTTCTGGTCTTTCTCTATTTTCCTTGCCATTGTGTTTCATTTTCCTTAATCTCACAAAAGTCTCTCACTGGCCTCTATTTTGGTACCCATGAATGGCAGATGAAATCCATGGGAATTATCAGATGTGACTATATAAAAGAAAACTGAGAGAATTTAAATCTTAATCCTCGTATGGCCACATCATAATCAAGAGCCATTGACCTTAGTAGGCATTTTCGCCTATGCTATACGTGATCCAATGGAAAACACTGATTTGGCCCTACAGGTACAAAATTTACCAATACATCATCACTCATAAATATAATGTGTTTTTCTTTCATTATATTTTCTATATTGTTAGAGGCTAAATACATTCCAATGCCAGCTGCAGAATATTCCTACAAAAATCTAGAAGTGGAATTCATATTATTCTTATTATAATCTATTTAGCAAATATTTATTAATGCCTAGTATGCATCAGCCACTGTCCTCTACAAATACAAGAAGAAGGGAAAGAAAAAACATTGTCACCTCTTTTAACACATGGTCTAGAAGAGCATGAAACATTCTTTTTGCAAGAAACATCATCTTGGACTCAAACTGGAAATCACATGTGAAACTCATGGCTCATCATTCTAGCCAGCTGGCCCAGGCAGAACAATTCTGGCAATCAGAGAGGAGCCAGATTGTACAGTCAGATGACCTTGCATCTTTTGCCCCAAGTACTTGAAACAAAAGGTGCCTGTTCCCAAATACCATTAAGGTTTTGGGATTGCTGCCAAAGTCATAAAGACACAATAGTTAGTAACAGGGAGAGTTTGAGTAGCAGGAACATTTATCTGGAGGGAAAAGAATCAATTTATCTGTGAAATGCTTTGTTAGAATGAATGTGATAGAATTGGCATCTGTTTTTTTTTTTTGTTTGTTTGTTTGTTTCTACTTACATTCTAATTCACTTGCACCTCTGTTCTTTCCAGAGGTGCAAGTGAATTAAGCAGAAATTATCATAACAGATGAATGTGGCAGCTGAGAAACATTTTGAAGTGTTAAAAAATTATGACACTTGGAATTGCACATACAAAAATAATACTAAGTGAATATTATATTCAATGCTAGAATTGTGATTAGTTTTATTTTATAAAATTATGCCAAAATATTTGGCTAAATTTTTACAAAATCAGATTTTAACTGTCAGCTTTTTCACACAATTTAAAAGATTGTACATAGCAAATCTATGATAATGGTGTTGACATAGTTGTTAAAGAAAAGATGTAAGGCCATAAATTTGGTTAAAAACTAGAAGTTCTTCTTGTGCCATATGTAATACATGTCTTTAATTTATTACAATAAGACATGGTCTCAGCTGGTCCAATAGAGATGACATTCATTGAAATAATTGAAAATTGTATGACATTTTTGGACTTTTCCCCAAAATAGAACATCTCAATGAAAAACTATCAATTTTCCTTTATGACTTCTGTTGGTCACACAAGAGATAAGGTGACTGACTCCAGATAAAGAAATCAGATTTAGTTTAGATGAAATACAAAATATATCACAAAAGTTAAGGGAGAAGCAGAAAATTCCCAAATAAAGATTGAATCATGGTCATGGAAAGAAAATAAAATTAATTTTGAATTTTCATATCCATAATTGTTTTGCATGAATTTCAGTTACTATTATTGTCAATAATAGCTTACAAAAACAGATCCTAGTTTGACTATTTTACTTTATAAGGAATTATTATCTTTAAATTTTAGATCAAATAAAAGTGCATATGCAATATGTAAGAAAGTCATCTCCCAGAAAGAAATAAAAAATACAATAGTGAAAAAATATTTGCAAGTATGATAGAAAAGATTTAAGTATAAATAGTGCCAAAAGAAATTTCTACAGGGAGTATTTTATGAACATCATAGTGTTGCTTAAAGAAAAATTTCAATAAATTGAACAATAAATGATTTTTTTGTTTTCTTTATTATATCCTAGCACCAAACAATTGGAAAGAACCTGAGAACCATGTATTTTCCTGCATGAATTTAAATATCTCTCTAAAAGAAATGAAAATATTTACAGAAGTGGTAACAATCTACATGATAACATTAAATATTGTGATAATAATTATAATATATTATACAAACAGCATTACATTATTTGAACTTGACATGAAAACTTTAGTCTTCATTTCCATCTAAAACTCACTTGAAGAATTATATTGAAGATGTATTTTCTTGGCCTTAGCAAAGGAAAATCTTTCAAAATTAATTTATTTTATAATTTTATTTTTATTGTTATTCAAGTACACTTTTATGTGTTTTACTCCCATCCCAGTCTACCCCCACCCCAGTGCTCACCACCTCCCTCACATTTCCACCACCCTTAGTTTTTGTCCATGTGTCCTTACTACTTGTTCCTGTTATCCCTTCCCTTTTCCCCTGAAAATCCCTCCCTTCTCCCCTCTGGTTACTGGCAGCCTGTTTTCTATTTCAATGTTCTTGGTTATATTTTGCATGCCTGTTTGTTTCGTTGTTTAGGTTCCTGTCAAAGGTGAGATCATATGGTATTTGTCTTTTACCACCTGGCTTATTTCACTTAGCATAATGCTTTCCAAGTCCATCCATGATGTTGCATAAGGTAGGAGCTCCTTCTTCCTTTCTGCTAAATAGAATTCCATTGTGTTAATGTACCATAGATTTTTGATCCATTCATTTACTGAAGGGCATCTAGGTTGCTTCCAACACTTGACTATTGTAAATCGTGCTGCTATGAACATTGGGGTGCATAGGTTCTTTTCACATGATGTTTCAGGGTTCTTGGGATATAATCCTAGCAGCGGAATTGCTGGGTCAAAAGGCAGTTCCATTGTTAGTTTTCTTAGAAAATTCCGTACTGTTTTCCATAGTGGTTGTTCCAATCTGTAATCCCACCAACAGTGAAGTAGGGTTCCCTTTTCTCCACAGTCTCTCCAACACTTGTTTGTTGCTTTGTTTATGATGACCATTCTTACCGGTATAAAGTGGTATCTCGATGTGGTTTTAATTAACATTTCTCTGATGGCTAGCGATATTGAGCATCCTTTCATGTGCGTCTGAATCTTCTGTATGTCCTCCTTGGAGAAATGTCTGTCCAAGTCCTTTGCCCATTTTTTAATTGGGTTGCTTATATTCTTGGAGCAGAGTCATGTAAGATCTTTGCATAATGTAGAGATCAAACTCTTGTCTCAGGTATAATTGACAAATATGTTTTCTCATATAGTTGGTTCTTTTTTTTTATTTTAATGCTGTTTTCTTTAGCTGTGCAGAAGTTTTTTTTTATTTATTTTAATGAGATCCCATTTGTTTACTCTTTTCTTTATATGCCTTGCTCTGGGGGACATATTACTAAAAATGTTGATGCGTGACATATCTGAGATTTTCCTGCCCTATGTACTCCTCTAGGATTTTAATGGTGTCATGGCTTATATTTAAGTCTTTTATCCATCTTGAATTTATTTTTTTGTATGGTGTAAGTTGGTGCTCAAGTTTCATTTTTTTTGCACGTAGCTGTCCAGTCCTCCCAACACCATTTGTTGAAGAGACTATTTTTACTCCATTATATGGTGTTGCCCCCTTTGTTGAATATTATCTGACTATAGACACTTAGGTTTATTTATGGTCTTTCTGTTCTTTTCCATTGGTTTATGTGCTTGTTTTTGTGCCAGTACCAGGCTCTTTTGATTTATGCCCTTGTAATACAGTTTGGTATCAGGTATTGTGATCCCAAATACTTTGTTCTTCTTTCTGAAATTTCAGCTGCGATTCAGGGTCATTTATGGTTCCATATAAACTTTTGAAGTGTTTCTTCTCTGTCTGTGAAATATGCCATTGGTACTTTAATAGTATTGCGTTGAATCCATAAATTGCTTTGGGTAATATGGACATTTTGATGATGTTAATTCTTCCAATCCATGAACACGATATATGCTTCCATTAGATTGTGTCTTCCTTGATTTCATTCTTCAGTGTTGTGTAGTTTTCTCCATACAGGTATTTTATCTTCTTGGTTAGGTTTATTCCTAGGTATTTTATTGTTCTTTTTGCTATATGGAGTGGGATTTTTTTTCTTGAGATCTACTGTTGCTTTTTTATTTTTGCTATACAAAACTACCTTTGATTTCTGGATATTGACTTTGTATCCCACTGTTTTGCCAAATTCACTTATTAGGTTGAGCAGTTTTGGGGTGGAGTCTACATGATTTTCCATGTACACTATCACATCGTCTGCAAACAGTGACAGTTTTGTTACCTCCTTTCTAATTTGGATGCCTTTTATTTCCTTTCCTTGTCTGATTGCTGTGGCTAAAAAATTCCAATACTATATTGAATAGAAGTGGTGAAAGTGGACAAACTTGTCTTGATCCTGATCTTAGTGGAAAAGCTTTTAGTTGTCCATTGAGTATGATGTTGGCTGTAGGTCTCTCATATATGGCCCTTATTATGTTGAAGACTGCTCCCTCAATTCCCACTTTGCTGAGTGTTATTATCATAACTGGGTGCTGTACCTTGTCAAATGCTTTTTCCGCATCAATTGATATGATCATGTGATTTTTGTCTTTCCTTTTGTTTATGTGGTGTATTTCATTTACTGATTTGCAAATGTTGAAACATCCTTGCATCCTTGGTATGAATCCCACTTGATCATGGTGTATTATCTTTTTAATGTATTGCTGGATGCAGTTTGCCAATGTTTTGTTGAGGATTCTAGTGTCTATGCTCATCGGTGATATTGGCCTGAAGTTTTCTTTCTTTGTTGTGTCTTTATCTGGTTTTGGGATTAGGATGATACTGACTTCATAGAAAGAGTTTGGAAGTATTCCATCACTTTGGATTTTTTGGAATAGTGTGTGAAGAACAGGGGTTATTTCTTTTTTAAATGCTCTGTGCAATTCTCCTGTGAAACGATCTGGTCCAGGGCTTTTGTGTGTTGGGAGTTTTTGGATCACTGCTTCATTTCCATCTGCTGTTATTGGTCTGTTCAGGCTTTCTGTTTCTTCTTCATTGAGTTTTGGAAGATTATATTTTTCTAGAAATTTGTCCATTTCACCTAGGTTTTCAAATTTCTTGGCATATAGCTTCTCATAGTAATTTCTTACAATCCTTTGTATTTCTGTGGTGTCAGTTGTAATCCCTCCTCTTTCATTTCTGATTGTGTTTATTTGGGTCCTCTCTCTTTTTTTCTTGGTGAGCTTGCTTAAAGTCCTCTTGATTTTGTTTGTCTTTTCAAAGAAAAAGCTCCTTGATTCATTGATCCTAAGAATTGTGCTTTTTGTCTCTATGCCATTTAATTCTGTTCTGATCTTGGTTATTTCCTTCCTTCTACTAGCTCTGGGCTGTCTTTGTTGTTGTTCCTTGAGTTCTTGTAGGTGAAGGGTAAGGTTGTTGGTTTGTAATGTTTCTATCTTTTTTAGGTAGGCCGGTAATGCTATGAATGTCTCTCTCCGGACTGCCTTTGCTGTGTCCCATAAGTTTTGGGTTGATGTAAGTTCATTTTTATTTGTTTCCAGAAAATTTTTGATTTCATCCCTAATTTCATTCTTGACCCAATAGCATGCTATTCAATATCCATGATTTTGAGAGTTTTGGGTTTTTCCCCTCGGAATTAGTTTCTAATTCAGTCCCTTGAGGTCAGAGAAAATGCTCGGTATGATTTCAATTTTCATGACTTTGTTGAGGCTTGTTTTGTGTCCTATCATGTGGTCTATCTTTGAAAATGTTCCACGTGCATTTGAGGAGAATGTGTATTTAGCTTCTTTCACATGAAGGGCTCTATATATATCAGTTAAGTTCATTTCATCTAGGGCATTGTTCAATGCCACAATATCTTTGTTGATATTTTGTTTGGAAGATCTGTCCATTTATGACAGTGGGATGTTAAAATCCTCTACTATAATTGTGTTACCATCAATATCTTTCTTGAAGTCCTCTAAGATTTTCTTTATGGATTTGGGTGCTCCTATGTTGGGTGCACATATATATACAATGTTTATGTCTTCTTGGTGGAGTCTTCCCTTGAGTATTATGAAGTGCCCTTCTGGGTCTCTATTTATGGCTCTCTTTTTGAAATTTATTATGTCTGATAAGAGTATTGCTACCCTGGCTTTTCCTTTCCTGTCCATTTGCTTGGAAAACTTGTTTCCAGCCCTCCACTTTCAGTCTGTGTATGTCTTTTGTTCTCAGGTGGATTTCTTGTAGGCAGCATATGTGTGGGTCATGCTTTCTTATCCAATCAGCTATTCTGTGTCTTTTGATTGGAGCATTTAATCCATTTAGATTTAAGGTTATTATGGATAGAAACTTATTCATTGTCAGTTTTGTACCTGTGTTCCTCTCTGTCTCTCTCTCTTCTTTCCTTTCCTTACAGCAGTCCCTTTAGTATCTCTTGCAGCACTGGATTGGTGGGTGCATGTTCTTTTAGACTTCTTTTGTCTTGGAAGCTCTTTATTTGGCCTTCTATCTCTTGATTGAGAGCCTTGCTGGGTAAAGCAGCCTAGGTTGCAGGCCTCTGGTTCTCATTACTTGGAATATTTCTTGCCATTCTCTTCTGGCTTGGAGTGTTTCCATTGAGAAGTCAGAAGCTAACCTTATTGGGGCTCCCTTGTATGTTACTTCCTTCTTCTCCCTTGCAGCCTTTATAATTCTCTCTTTGTCTTGGAATTTTGCCATTTTAATTGTGGTGTGTCTTGAAGTGGGCCTCTTTGGGTTCCTCTTGATTGGGACTCTCTGTGTTTCCTGGATTTGGGTGACTTTTTCTCTCATTAACTTAGGGAAGTTTTCCATCATTACTTTTTCAAATAGATTTTCTATCGCTCGCTCTTCTTCTTCTCCTTCTGGTATCCCTATTATACAGATATTATTATGTTTCACATTGTCTTGCATTTCTCTTAATCCCTCTTCATTCTTTCTCAGCCTTTTTTTTTCCTTACTTGCTCATTCTGGGTGTTGTTTTTTCTACTTTGTCTTCTAATTCGCTAACCCGATCTTCTGCTTCATCCATCCTGCTTTTGATTGCTTCCACTGTGTTCTTCAGTTCAGCCATTGTATTCTTCATTTCCTCTTGGCCCTTGTTTATTTTTTCTATTTCTTTTTTCATGTTGGTATAGTTTCTGGTGAGCACATTGTATCTCTCCTGTATTTTCTGGTAGTTTATTGTCATCTCACGGAACTTCCTGATAACCTGTTCTTTGAAATCTATATCTGATAGCTGACTTGCTTCCATTTCTTTTAGCACTGTTTCTGAGGCTTCCTCCTTTCCTTTCATTTGGGGATTGTTTCTTTGTCTTCTCATTGTTTGTGAGACTCTTCTTGATAGCTTCCTCTTCTTACATATATTTTTTCTGGTTCCCAGAGTTTATGGTGTGAACTGCTGTTGTAGAATGACTGTGAGATTCAGTGGTGCAGTCTCCTTCAGGTATCCTGGTGTTCACTGCTTCCACCTACTCTTTTTTGTGCTCAGTTGGAGGGGGAGGCAAAATGGTTTAAGAGAGCAGGGGAGTATTCTATGATATTTACAGTAGCAGCCAGTATAAGAGATAAGAGATCTTTTGGCTATGTATAGTGTTAACTGTGATCTTCAACCCAGCTAGCCACTTTTAAGAAAGGATGGGAAGAAGATAAAACTCTTGTTGGGAAGGTAAGTGTTGTGAGTTGGATCTAGAAAGAACTTAAGTTGTGGGAGGTCAGATCCTGGGGTAAGGTGAGAGTAAAGGGTAGTACATAGGTGCAGCATGTGAGAGAATAGTGTTAACATCCCTAATAATAGAATTCAGGAGACTGTTATGTGGGATAACATCTGGGGAGGGTGCTTTGAAGTTTTTACAATTGTGTGGAACAGCAGTTATTTACAATAATATTTGAGCAACACTCATATGCCAGAATGTATGTGTTCTGAATAACCTGAACAGGGGGTATGGGATTTTGATTAGTGTGCTGATGGAACACGATTCACATGAAGGACAGTAAATTAGCAATACAATGTAGAAGAGAGAACAGGGGAAACCTGTCAAATGGTACAATATACCCTGCCAAGCAAAGAAGACTATACAGAAAGAAGGGGAATACAAAAATACTATTAAGATAAAAGATGTAGGATTAATGAAAAAACGAGAAAATAATAATAATCCAAATATGCAGCAACTTGCAGTTTCCCTGAAATAGCAGAGTGAAATTTGTCTCCCTGTCTCAGGTGTTGGGTTTTCCCCTGTTTGAGCCCACTTCAGGTCCTTTCACACTTCCAACTTTTTTTCTCACTTGTGGGTATTTTAAAAAAATGGCAGGAGAAGGAATAAAGGAGACATAAAAGTGGAAAGAAAGTGTGAAGTACTAAATCAAGAAAGAAGGGAAGAGATGAAAAAGAAATTGAAGGGTAATACAGTAATAAAATATTTAAAAATAATAATAATAAAAGATTACTTTTAAAAAACAGCATTAAAAAAACAACACACCTTTTTGCCTTCAAACTGACCAAACTCTTTTTTTCTGATCTTGCTAGCTACAGGAGGCTGGGGAGTGATTGGTGTGGCATTTCTCCCTTCCCAGTATTATTCAGCCTGTCTTGCAAGCACTGTCCCAAGAGCTAGTCTGGCTCCTTTCCCCAATATCTTTTATGTGGCAGTCCTAGATTTCTTCAGAGCACTTTTCCCTGGTGGTTATCGCCTGAGGCTGGGGTGCAGAGGCATCCACTTGGGTAGGCTGCCTCAGTACAGCGAGTTTGTGCCTAAATCCTTCCCATTGCTACCAGGAGGGAGTCGCAGTACCTTCTGTTTAACCCTTAAGCTTCTGCTCAGCTGGGTTGGGAGTCAGCTGCGGGGCTGTCACAGCAGATTCCCCAGCCCCTCTTTTTGACAAATTCCTCCTACTCAAGCCTGGCTCCCGTGTATCCCAATTCTCCAGCCAGACCGGTGACTATTGGGGTCAGTGTGTCACTGCCTCTCTCAGCTCTCCCGAGCTGGTGACCACAAACTCTGAGGGTAATCACGACCCTGTCGGTCTTGCGTCTTCCTCCTTATTCCCCTCTCCGAGACTAGAACTCTGCTGGTGTTGCTCAAACCTTGGTCTGTTGGGGAGGGAGGGAGCAGGTGACCCGGCTCTCTACCAAGTACTGTGGCAGGCCCTCTGCTTTCAAGACCTATGCACCCTAATGTTCATAGCAGGACAATTTACAATTGCCAAGTGTTGGAAGCAACCTAGGTGCCCCATCAGTAAATGAACGGATCAAAAAACTATGGTACATATACACAATGGAATTCTATGTGGCAGAAAGAAAGGAGCTCCTACTCTATGCAACAGCATGGATGGAACTGGAAAGCATTTTGCTAAGTGAAATAAGCCAGGCGGTAAAAGACAAATACCATATGATCTCACCTTTAACAGGAACCTAAGCAACAAAACAAACAAGCAAGCAAAATATAACCAAAGACATTGAAATAGAAAATGGGATGACAGTAACCAGAGAAGACAGGGGAGGGAATTTCAGGGGAAAAAGAGAAGGGATTATAGGAACAAGTAGAAAGGACACATGAACAAAAGCTAAGGGTGGTGGAAATGTGAGGGAGGTGGGGAGCACTGGGGTGTGGACTGGGATGGGAGTAAAAGACAGAAAATTGTACTTGAATAACAATTAAAATAAAAAAATATTTTTTCCAACATTCAAAAAAAGTAATAAAAGAAGTCTGTGATAGACCCAGTGCCATCTCTGGGCACCTAGCCTGGGGCTACAAACTCACCCCGGTTCCCACACTGATCCCGGAACCTTACTGTCCTGAAATATCCTTTTTACTGTCTGCTTTCTGGCTTTTCAGTGTCCGCTACAGTTTTTTGGACTCTTATTTTCAAATATGCTTGGGTACTGTTGTCTTACTGCTCTGTTCCTCCATGGATTAGCCATTTTTTCCTCCTGTGTGTAGGGGGAAGTGAAATCTGCTCCCTCCTATTCAGTCGCCATCTTCCTCTCCAAAATTAATTTTTTTAGGAAGCTATTGAAAAAGCACAATGACTCAAGAAAGTTTGCCAATTTAGCATCATTTTCTATAAGACACAATTTCTATGAAATTTTTTACTTTAAAAAATAGTAATAGTGATTTTGCTGAAAGGGGAGGGGGATAATGGGGGGAAAGGGAAGAGTTGTGAAACAATATGCATGAAGGACACATGGACAAAGCCAAAGGGGGTTTGGATCAAGGGTGGGAGGTGGGGATCAGTGAGGTGGGAGGGGTTGTGTGGGGGAAATGGAGACAACTGTACTTGAACAACAATTTAAAAAGTGGGAAAGAAGGCAAGAAAAATTTTAAAAGAGTGCCTTATAATTTATAAACTGTGCATGTTGTTGTATTGTACATCTAAATATCACTGGCATGTGCACAATAATAAGTTCAGTTATTTTTGATATTTTGCTGACTTTCTGTCACATAACCATAGTTTACATGTATTTTTCTATTTCTTTCACTATGAAGATATATTTGTCAGTTTGGAACAGTAGAAACAGTTGTAATTAACAGCTTGCCAGCTTGATTTACAAATTTTAAATACTGTGCCTATGGGTTTAGAACTCCAATTTTACTCCCCCTGACACTACATGTTTTAGAGGTCAGTTTAGTGAACATGCAAGTAAGTAAAATGCAGTTCTTATAATCAGCAACTTTAAGTGTTCATGCTATAAATGTAAGAAATAGCAGAGCAGATATCCAGAAGGATGTACAAACACACAGGCCACTAGACAAAATACCAACTAGTAAGCCTGTTTCAAAATATTATCAGAGATGGTATAGGAAAATTCTTGAGTTAAGCCATATTGATCTTCAAATCAGCCTACCAGCCTGTGAATTCCAATTTTTTGATGTCCTTGCACTGTCCCTAAAGCCTGCTCTCCAATTGTGGTGTCGCTCCCACCACAGTCTTTACATGCTTCTCCATGTCCAGGTCCTATACTCCTCCCTCTGCTGCCCAAACAAACTCATCTTTACCCAATACCACAGACCCTATTCTTACTTAAGGCACTCAGGGGTTAGCAAGGAGTCTCCTCCATTGGCTTCGATGGCACAGGAGAAGGCTGTTGCACTGAATGTGCCAAAACTTAGAAAAATG
>PVKM010022887.1:0-21520 GCA_004027735.1 Carollia perspicillata | reverse complement strand
AGGTTTAATGCATTAAATATAACACGAATCATTCACAATAACACGTTTAGTGTTTCCGGGAACTTTTGTTAATACAACACAGTTGGTCACACAAAATACAAATGCTTCTGTTGATTTGTCTTGGCAACTCGGATACATCAACAGTGCTAACAGTTTAACAGCTTTGTTCTCATCTGACAGAAAATAATGGCAGTTCTGCGAGGCAAATGTTAAACCTGACCGTATGTATTTATTAATTCCACAGTGTTTTGACAGATTATAGGGGATGGAACTCAGAGGATGCTGACACGCTCACTGAGGGCTTTCATCTCTGCTTCTTCGGTCTCAGGAGCGTCGCTGTGACTCGCACGCAGGTTGGTCAGGTGTGTGGGGTACTGCAGCCCCTGCTCGCCCGCGTACTGCTCCCACCTCAAGTCGTCGCTCTCGTGGGTGATGTAGCGTTCTCCCGTCTTGCACTCCAGCTCCCGTAAATCTAACCAAGTCTGATAATCCTGGTGAAGAAATTCCAAAATATTACCAGAGAGATGATTAAAACCCATGAGAACACTATATCATATGCTGTCAGTTCCCACAGCTGGTGACGGACCCTAAAACTTCCACTCTACCAACGCCCTGTCTTTCATCAGGATCCCTGAAGTGACGGCATCAGCACCACCGCCATCCTGCTTGCCTTGACTTTGCAGACGCATCTGTTCGTGTGATGCGCATTGAAGGGTGGGCAGTCTATGCTGGTGGCCCAGCAGTCAGGAATGTTGGTATTCCTCTGAGATTTAATGACTACAGATAACCCTTCAGTATTCCAGAGTACCATTTTTCTAAACTTCAAATTCAATGTGAAAGTAATAAATACTTCAGAGAAAGCAAACACATACCCACACATGTTCTTTTTATTTGCCATGCATTTGTTCTGTGAATATGAGTCTAGGCTTTAAAGATACAAGTGCAAACATGTACAGTGCATGACCAGGTGGGTGTCTGCATAGACATTTATCAGAATCGCACACACGGATGCTTTTGAAATGTGCTCCTCGGCGTTCTGTTATGACCCTTAGATTTCTTGCTTTTAGTTTGGTGTGTGCACGTGCGTGAGTTTGCATGTCTCCAATCTTCCTGAGACAGGGGTTTAGAAACACTAAATTGTTATTAAGTCCGAAGCAGTTGCATTTATTTTGACCACCAAATTGATATTAGAATTATACCTTTAAACATATGAGAAAAGATTTTTATATATTATTATCAAAATCTTACCAATATTCAGAAACCCATCTGACCGAGGAAATATCCAATGACCGATTTTTACCTGCAGCCAAGGGTGACTCAGGGTCTTGTCCACGCTGTAGCGCTTCCTCATTTTCACTTGCAGCAAGTTATTGATAAGGTCAATGGCTGAAAAACATGGTAATGATTGGTAAAAATAGATGACAGATCCAGAACCTATGCATAATTCATTTACAGCTTCTTTCACACCTGCTATTTCACACAGTCAATGGTGCATAGTGAGAGCAGGCACTGGGACCTGGAAAAATGCATCCGGGGAATGCTAAGACTTGGTCTGCATTTTATTTTGGATGCTGAAAAGTGAAATTGGAAACACTTGTGGAGAAAGGAATATGAGCCTTTTGTGAGCATGGTCTGAAATTCTCTTGGTTTTGTCTTTAATACATTTTTCTAAAGTAGAAGTTTTATTTACATATGTATCATTTAAATACCTCTTGCACTCATGACAGGATATAAGTAATATTTAAAAAAAAAACATTTACTAATTTTGATGTAAAATGTGTTTAAAGTTTTAATGCACATGAGATTCATAGTTTTGAATTAAATGTCCAACATCTAGATACCACATTTAAAAGGAAAAATATAAAGCATAATATGGATCAGGGTTCACGATAATCTTCTTACAGCCTAAAAACCAGTGGCCCACCAGGAGAAGACTCTTGTCTCTTTCACTGATAAAAAAAAGTGAATTAACTCCCCTACTTCTCCAGCCACTAAGTCCCGAATCATCAGCATGTGTGGACCTGAACATACAGACTGACACAGGAATCCAGAAGCCACCTGGAACAAAGATCGCTTCATTCAATCAGAGTAAATCAGAATCCTTCTAGTTATCAGGCGAGGAGAAATGATTTCTGTAGTCTGTTGGTAATTTAGAATTGTTTCTCTCTGATACTGGTCTGCAAGAAAGGCTGTAGAATCAAACACCTAGGAATTCTTTGATTGGAGAAAGTAAACGCAATAGCACACGTTTAAATGCTGTCTATGCCCATATGTCGCAGCCTGAGCTATGCTACTTTGGGAAACACTGTACTTAGTACAATTTCAAATTCCAAACGTGTTCTCAGAGAGCTTTAGAGAGTACAGCTCTCTCAGTGCACTGTGTACTGGGCATGTGCTTTCAGACATCCACTCACATGATTTACTCACTGGTGGATAAAGCGCACCTTCCATTCTTGCTGCTGTGAAGTCACAGAGCAAAGTGGAGTGTGAGGGATGAGGGAGAGCTTATGTGCTACGGTGGGCACAGCACAGCATTATGCTTCCCTAGACACTGCAGGGAATAAATACACGCTGTTAGTTCACGCATTCTGTGTTGAATTCTATAATTAGGAGGGTAGGAGTACAGTAACTCAACAAAAGGTTTAGTTTGTGCCCAAATGGGCCCCAACAGTGAACCGCACGGCCTAATGGGGGGGAAATACCACCAGAAGTGGCTGAAGGGAATGGAAAGTGTGAAGATAAAAAATTGTTCTGCTGAATGAAGCATACAATCCCAAGTCTGACTAAGCCACAGTACCCAGGTGACCTGAATAAGCACAGCAAAATAAAAACAGGTACCTCCGAAGGAAAATGGTGTAGGGTATATGGAGAGAATCAGGGAATACGTGTGTGTCAAATTGTGTATTTGTGAATTTATGAATCTATTCTGTAGCTCTTAGCAGCAGAAAAATAGAAATAATTAACTACTGAATGTTAGAACCTGAAGTTAAATGTTGGGGACCTGGTGTTTCTGGGAAAACTGGTACACCCTCGGAGTCCGCAGCTGCGGTCCGCTTGTCACTCCTTCCGGAACATCCTTTCCACTAACTCTCAGACGATCCGGCATTAACTGTAACCTTCAAAAGCCTTTCACTAAATACATATTTTAAAAGAAATTCTAACACAGTGTTGTTTATTGGCCATGTTTTTCTATGCATGTATCAACCACTCACTCATTAACTCATTCACCAAATCTTCCCTAAGAAATGACTGTTGGCAATTATTTAGGGAATAAAAAAGCATCCAGCCCCTTGGAAACTCGCAATCTAGTTGCAAAGGCAGAACATGCACACACACACACACACACAAATACATAACAAAGTGCACCATTTTTAATCTTTGACCTTTAATGTCCTACTCAAAAAAAGTTTTATTTATTGCTTCTGAAATATAGCTAGCTAGGACCCCCGTGACTGTCTCCAGCGGCCTGATGTATTTCCATGTCGGCATCGTGCTGGTGACACGAACTCTGTTCTCCTACGATGTGCCCAAGGCTGTCTCTTCGTAACTTACCCATGCTGAACCTGTTCAGTTCCGGGCGCCATGAAGAACTTGGCTCTTCCATAGGACAGCTCTTCAAGTCTTGGAGACAGTAATGCACCTTCACCTCACCTTCCACAGTCCCTTCAGCGTCTGCCAGGTGCCTCCTTCTTCCTGTGCAGCCTCATTTTAATGTTCACTAGCTGTTTTTCAGTGTCGCTGTTCATTATGGACCAGAACTTTCCTCGTCATTAACTGTCAGCTCTATTTTTACACACAGACGTTATTTATACAGCCTAGAACTCAGGGTTTTCCTTTTCAAACACATTTTACATTCGTATTCTTAGGAAGTCCTTATAACCCTATGACAGTAGTTATTATCCTGACCTCCAGTTTATATAAAAGGAAAACCTGAAACTTCAGAGGTCATCTAGCTTGGTCTAAATGGGACAGCATCTAGGTAAGAGCGCTGAGCGTGCCAGGTCTGGTTCCAAAGCACATGCTCGCAACCCCATGGTACTCAGCAGATCAGGCCACTGGCTCCTTATTATTAACTGATAACAATGGCAAAACGTATAGATTTTGTTCGATTATAAACATTAACTTCTTTTTAGCTGTGTTTCATCACACTTTTACGTATTAAAAAGCGTGTGTGTGTACATAAATGACTTTATATACAATCATATACATGTGACTTTAGCTCAGCATTTCAGCATTCAAAGACTATTCACAATGTGATGTGATCCCCTCCTATCGGAGGGACTACTTCCTTTAGCTTTCTACTGCTTCCTAACTGAGTAAGCCTATCTGCTTTGTGTTAATCAAATTATTATGAACTTGTTTTTCAAATAAGGCTTAAATAGAAGGCTTATGACTCTATCACAGATGTTACTCCCAACTGTGGTGACTAGTAATTATTCTTTGAACAGGCTGATAAACCAGCAATAACATTTCTTCTTAGGAGTCTCCCACCTACTGCATCTGCTTCCCCAAAGGCTACTATGGAAGATTTCTAAAAAATGTTTTATGATGGGCAAGACACAACAGTCCTATGTATTATTCATTCTACCAATCTGGCAATCCTATTTTTTTTAAAAAAACACAAGTAGTAGAGTAATAGATTCTAAGTAAGCTAATATTGACTAATCTTAACTTTTAGTCATTTCCTTCAAACTACTGGAATTTATTTACTAAGTGCTTGTAAACTATTAAACCATTTATCCTAGGATTTTGTAAAAGATAAATATTAATTTTTTGTTGAATTATTTCAGAGTTCATCCTGTCCCTGCCCCCTTTTAGAAATTCAGAAAACGCTGGCCTGTGTTAAGTATCCTGGCATCTCTCATTTTACCTATGATTCATTCAAAACTACTCACAATGGCTCCAAGAGCACCTCTGTTAGCTTCTTCAATATGCAGCATGTCCAGTTCTGAACATTAACTGCATCTCATAGCTGCCACTGAGTGTTGTCCTCTTGTGACACCTCCATTTCCCCAGGCTTAGCTTCCGCAGAGACCGCCACGTGCGGTGCAGTGAGTGTGAAGGACCCACACTAAAGAAGGGCGAACCCAGCAGTGCGGGAGCAAAGCCTATGAGAACTGGAGTAGCCAGAGCAGTCCCGGAAGGAGCTGACAGTCAGAAAAAAAAAGTCCAAATGGGACCTCGACTCCTGTCCCAAAACTCGAATCTAGACTCAGATTTCAGATCTAGAGGGAACGTGGTAGGGCATGCCTTTGAACCTGTGGCACTGAAAGGGAAGAGGGAGACACTAGGGGAAAGGCTGACATAAAATCAGGCCATTCTGTGAAGTTCTCTCAAAAACAAAGCGTAGGAGAAAGGGAACGTGGCCTGGCAGCGGGACATAGGAAGGAGAAGGGGGCTGCGGCAGACTGGAAGGCCAGAAAGGCTGCGTGTTGACAGCAGCACCACCCGGGCGGGGGCCAGTGTCCACCGGGAAGGGGAGAGGAATCTGGAGCTCCAGGGCAAAAACAGGAACAAAGCAGGCAGTGCCTCGTTCCGCCTTCTCTCTGCAGTAAATACCATGCCTGCTTTTTCAGAGAGCGATAAAATTATTTTCTGATTATACCTCTCCATTTAATTGTGGGAGTTAGCCTTCCTGATACTGTTCTGTTACTCATCCTCAAACTCAATCCCTTCCTCCCATATTATTAATAATTGCCTCAGGTCCAAGCTTTCTCAACACCTGAGACAGCCACACTGGGGCAATGTGGGGACTCTTTTTTTTATTTTTTATTGACAAGTTTTACATAATTTTCTGGTTCAAATTTCATTTTCATTTTTAAAGGATTTCTTATCCCTCACAAGCAGTTTTGTACTTTCTAAAATGGATCCACACTAACATTTCCTATAAATTAAAAAAATGGAAACGAAGTGTGTATTTTGAAGTCTAATGTTCCTTTTCTTGCAACAATACATTCTGGGCTAATAGAGTTACTTTCCCCTTAACTTCCTGCACAGCAGTTTCTCTCATTGTCCCATCCGTTGAAAGACTGAAATGTCAGGAAAGGGTAGAGAACATTTTATCAAACGTCCTCTTTTACCAGAATGGGTCTTTCAGCAGATGCTGGGACACCCGAAGTTCTGTGTGGTCTGTCTGCCAGGTGCACAAGCATTTCTGAACAAAAACAAAATTAAATGGTATAGGCAGGTGCTTCAGGGCTTTACATTTTAAGAGGAAAAGAAATGTTCCATCAGAATCATTGTATGGATTC
Source organism: Carollia perspicillata (assembly GCA_004027735.1). Classification (NCBI taxonomy): domain Eukaryota; kingdom Metazoa; phylum Chordata; class Mammalia; order Chiroptera; family Phyllostomidae; genus Carollia; species Carollia perspicillata. The sequence goes on along the minus strand of PVKM010022887.1, from coordinate 15,269 downwards.
CATTTTGTTCTGGTATCAAAACACAGACTTATCTTTGAAATTGTGGTAGCCATATGGCAGTCATTCTCTATTTCAGAGCAAATCCCACGTGTGGGGACACAACAGAATCTGTGTATGTGGAGGGTCCATCAAAACGGGCCATCGCTACGGCTACACTGACTGGCATCCAAAGCTTGGAGAGAATCCCACAGAAAGAATGGAACTGGGCAGATCTGAATACGTAATAGGTCCCTTAGGCCACACCTCTCAGTCGCCCTCCATTCCCCCTCTCTTACTGTCTCAGTACACGCCCGATGCCCCCATTCTCCCCACGAGATTTCAGTTCTTTTAAAGTCATACAGATGTGTATTGGTTTTTGCACATGTGTTTCATAAATACTTAAAATAAAATACATCATTTAATGCATTAGAAAAGTGCTTGCTAAATAGCATTTGGTAGATTGACTACATTAACGGAAATTTAAATAGCCATTTTCTCAGCTCTAAATTTTAATGTCCACTTCGTGTGCATACAGTTCGTACATTTTGGTTATAATTATGCTTGGATGGTAGGACGTCACAACTCCACAAAATATAAGAGATCGGAGCATCAGCGATTTCTATCAGAAAATCAGAATAATGATGAGAATATCTGCAATACAGATGGAGTTTATTTTCAGAAGAGAAATTACTGGTAAACCTATGGGGCTGACCTGTCTGCCCAGACATAGTCCTTTTTCATTTTCGGTTTTCCCATACTGTCCTCTGTCTATGCAGAAATTATTCAGGTACAAGTTTGCAAAAAAGAAACCAGGTCAGAACTATCAGTCTAGTGACGGAGCCATCATGTGTCGGCCTCTGAGCTCCTTGCCTTCTCTTTTCTTTCTCGCTTTCTATTCTGCCTCACAGCCTGTCACAGTGTAGCCCTCAGTATTTCTCCCTTGGTTTGCTTCACACTGGTGGTAAGTTGTGTGTTTATTTTAAAAATCATTTTGCAACCCTTCACATTCCAGTTCTACCCAGAAGCTGTTGCCAGGCAACACTAACTGGGATGCTCCTCTCTGGGGCTGGAACCAGAGGCTGCCGGAAGCCAACAAGGCTGCTGGAAACCATCGTCTCACTCATTTCTAAGTCAATTACTGCAATCCAACGAGTGCGAGACCTTCAGAGACTTGAGCTCACGCCTTTCTTTTCCCAGTTCTTTCCTCTGCACATAGTTATCCTGTCAATGGTCACTCCTTTGCTTCACATTCAGTTTCACTGCCTTCTTGAAGACTGGCAACACAATCTTGGAAATCCCGAACTGTTTAAACAGAGCATACAGCAGCCTCCAAGCAGATGCCAAATGGATTAAAAATTTAAAGTGAAAACCAAAATATGGTTATATTCTTCCAGTGATGTTCAGCGTGGATGTGGATCTTCTACTTTCACTGCACGTTAATACCATTTAGAGGGTTTTTTTTTGGTTAGGTTTTTTTTTTTTTTTAATGCTGTTACTCAAGCCGAAATTCAAGTGAAAATCCTTGGAGAGGGGCCTCCAGATACTGGTAGTTTTAGAAGTGCCCCAGGTGTTTGACAGTTTGTTCAACTGTGGTTGGGAATGACTGTGCTAAGCACTGTGTCTCAGACTTGTACAGGCATTTGATAATCAAGGATCTGAAACTGAAGACTCTGGCTTGCGAGGTCTGAGAGTCTGGATTTAAAGTCTCCCGGCAGAGTCTGAGACCACATTTTGAGTAGCAAGGATCTAGAGGTTCGAGAACACGGAAGTCGTTAATAACTTGCTTAAGTGAAGATGTGGAGAAAGGCGTCTCATCACAGAGTTATCTGTCCTCAGCCCCATCTGGTGCGGTGTTCTGAAATGAAGGCGCCGAGGTTTCATGTCAGCTTCCCCTCAGAAGATGCGGACAGGAAAAGCAAACTAACTGCACTACACAAGTAAGTTCCAAAGTAACTAGTCTGAAAAGTTGGGCCACACTGGCAAGATATTTGACAGAGACGAAGGAAACTGAGTCCTCTATTTAGGTCCCACCTCCCCATCTACTGAAAAAGGTCTGAGTACAGAACTGGACACCGGCTCATCAACAACATGAGAAAGGATTCGGGTTCCCAATCCACAGGAAACTCAGTGCGAATCTACCTAGGGCCCCCGAACCAAATATACTTTATGCCATGCTAAAAGAAATCTGCTCTTTATAATGAGGGAAGTAGTGGCATCACTTTACGCTTGGGTTCACTGAACCTTTAGTCAAAGCGGCACTGAGGTTTGATTTAAAGAACATCAACAGAGCGGGAAGTGGCTGAGCCAGATATAGCAGGAGGTTGGAAGAAAAACCGAATGCCAAGAAATAAAAAGAAGAGAGGCTCAGGGTGATTATGATGGCTGTTTTCAAACTGTTGAGATAAGCTCTGATTTGTAAAAGGGGTTGGGCTTGTTCTACCAGTGAGTGTAAGCAGACGCACTTTGCTCATTGTGCAAGGTGGGGCCAAATCAAGAAGAAACGGGGCTCCTCGTGGTGGTGTGTCCCCATCACTGGACAACTCCTCAATGGACTGGTACTGTGGAGCAGTGGAGGGGCTAGGCAAGACTTCTTAACAGCCTGCATCTTAAAATATTAATCTGTGTTGTCATTGTAGAAGAAAGCAAAGGTACAGAATATTTAAACTTTGTTGTTTCTCTACCCTGATATCTCTACATCTATTAGGGTGCCGTATTTTAACTCAACTATGATACAGTTGAGTTAAAAAGCCCTGCCACTGTTAACATAATGAGAATGGTTTGTGCAACATTGATGTAATCTGGCAGCCAAGGAGAATGGACTGGAATGTGCATGTGTGAACAATGATGACTTCACTGTAACAGTCAGTGGGGGTGGTGGACGCCGTTGAGTGAGCATGTGTGCTGTGTGGTTGTCACATTCAAAATGACTGAGCGAGTACAGCAATGAATCTGCATCAGGTTTTGTGTTGAGCTTGAACATTCCTCTGTGGAAACTATTTGGATAATTCAGAAGGCCACAGCTATGGGGCAACTGGTAATTGGCAGGTTCATCAGGACAACCCATCTGCTCATGTATCGTGTCTTGTGCAGTTTTTTTTGCGAAACATCAAGTCACCCAGGTGACTCAGCCCCGCTGCAGACCAGATTGGGTGCCCTGCGACTTCTGGTTTTTCCCAAAACTAAATCACCTTTGAAAGGGAAGAGATTTCAGACTGTCAGTGAGATTCAGGAAAATGCAACGGGCAGCTGATGGCTATTGGGAGAACTGTGTGAGGTCCCAAGCTGCCTCCTTTGAAGGGGTCTGGGGTGTCATTGTCCTGTGTACAATGTTCCTTGCATCTTTTATTTTCTTCAGTAAGTGTCTCTATTTTTCATATTACATGGCTGGATACCTTCTGGACAGACCTCCTATATCAGAAATGAAATTTTTACAATTACAATTGAGATGTATAAAACTAACTCAAATTGGGGGGCAATAAACAGCCAATTTTTGAGCACTTATAATCACCAATGTTCTTGCTAAAACTTCCTTTGATCAGTTTCTCTCTACAAACTAGTTGTGAAAGAAAATGCCATTAGTTACATTTTCTCTGCTATCAAAATAAACAATTCCTTTCCTGGTGGGCATCTTTTCAGATATTAACTCAGTCAAACTTAGAATATTCATCTTACAAGTAGATATTAGTTTAATCATTATATGCTTTGGCTCATAATGTTGAAGTCCCTTGTTATTGAATAAAATGCATGCTCTTTTAAGAAAAAATTAAACACAAGTAATCTCAGAATTTTAAGTAGAGATTGTTTAAAATGTTAAACCCTAGTGGAAGTTCTGACCCGCACAGTTCGCTTTGGCTTATCGGTCGCGATAGAAGCCCCTGGCCCCCAGTCAAGCATTTGTAAGCAGTTCACTGACTGGTCCCCTGGCATCTCCTCCATGCTGTTACGTCTGACAGTGGTGCTAATATGCTGACAAATAAATCTATTCATTAATATTCAGCAGGCTTGCTGGATCTTCGAGCTTCATAAGCTGTTACAAACAGAGTTTAATTATTAAAATGATAATTGTCTTTCTTTTGTTTCTCATACCATTGGATTTCTGGGTCTCATCTATACAAGGCTTCTTTTCAATGAGGTTATTTTTTGTTTTGAACAATATGTAGTGAAAAGGGACCTACAGCTGGTTCCTTTTCATGGTAAAGTGCTACTTCCAACTTAAGTGTTTCATGTTCTGGAACACTGTTGAATTTTGAAAACATACCATGTGGTAATGGTGCTAGGCTTTTATTTAGCTTTGCTTTGTGTTTGTACTGGCTGTAGTTTTCATCTCCGATTTCTGGGAGAAAAACACACTTGTGACCAATTTTATTTGAATTTACCACACTGAATAGCAAAAAATTGCTTTTAAAATAAAATTTAGATGCTTTGATAAATGTAGGGGTGTATCATTACAGACATTCTCTGCCTTGCGACGCCATACATTGTGCACTGCACTTAAATGTCAGCAGAGGATTGAGACCAACTGGAAGCATAACTAACAGCTGTGCTAATCTGGGCAAGGAAGGGGCAGAGATACTTCCACGGACACCGTGGAGCACAAAGTGGAAAAAGCCTGTGTCGCTGGCGCCCCGTCAGTCTGGTAATCTTGAAGTAGAGACAAACCACAGGGTTAAAGCAAGGACACTGCCTTTCCCCTCTTTGCATACGGGGTATGTCAAGGCTTCGTGTCTGATCTTAATTCTTGATAATACCAACTAATCATGTGACTATGGAGCTGAGCAGTAACATCACAGCAGGTGACTTGAGAATAGGTGCTTCTTCAGACTTCACCTGTGAACACAGAAAATGATCTCTGTCTGCGGGGGTCGGGGCTCATTGTGCGACAATTTCCGAAGCTGCCTCTGTGTTGATTACTGCCTGCTTGCCTCCCTAATGGCATACAAAGGAATATCAAAACTCGAAAGAAAAAAAACAGTAATTTGTCTGGTGATCCTCGTAGTCTGTTACTAACCGTCCTCGAATTTACCATGTATCTCTAATGGAACGCATCGATTCCACTTAATGATGGAAATGCGCTTTTATTCTAACAAATGCTTTCCCATCGCTGCTGGTCTGTCCTCGTTCTCCTAGTGAGATGACTTGCAAATTATATCTCACTTCGCCAGCTACACAATCTACATCCCTTGATTATCTTCTTCCTCTAAGAATAAACTCTTGGGAAAACAAGAGTCATACACAAAAAAGAACGTTTAAGATGTGCATTGTGATCTCGTGCAACTGATGGAATGTAGAAAAAGAGACTTCATTTGACTTCCCCATTTGAAAATTCTCCTTGGTGTGGGCGCAGGTGGTTTAGAGATTTAGACTGTATCTTCTTCATCTGCTCGGGCATCGTGCAAGGCCTGGTGTTACAGAAAAGGAAATACCACCCTCTGGCTCTTCAGTGAATAATATTCCTGTATCGAATATTTTATGTATTGTTTGTTTGTTTATGTAAACTTTAAACGGCTTGTAGTCCAGGCAGGGGAGAGCTACAGTTATACAAAAGGCTGCACTCCATGTATTCCTGGAGCCGTCTTTCCCTCCACGCACTTTTGTTCCTTTTCATTATTTTTTTTGAAAGTGCCATGTGCACCTGGTAAAAGATCTAAATCAGTCAGTAAGAAGAGTTCAAAATCAAAAATAAAAACCTTTCGTCTCATTATTAGACCTGCTCTCCAGCGATGACCTTTGAACTCTTTTAAAATTTTCTTCTGTCACCTCTGTACCTGTAAATAATCAGCACAGACTCTCTTATACGCGCTTCAGTGACTTGCAGCTGGTGCCACTCCGGGGAGCACGGCGCTCGGAGGCCTGCTGCCTGCTCTGGGGTAAGGACAGAAGGTGAGACTGACTCTTCGGAAACTTTGATAGCATTCTGACATTGCTGTCACATTTTAGTATATTTTATTATACAGGGTGGGGCAACAGTAGGTTTACATTGGTGAGTATGCAAAACACAGAGTTATTAATTACTGTATTATTTTCTTTTTTAAAAAACATATTTTATTGTTGTTCAATTACAGTTGTCTGCATCCCCCCCAACTCCAGCCAAACCCACTAATTACTGTATTATTTTCCATTAGACAGCTGTAAAGCGACTTTTGCCCCACACTGTATGTTGGGAAATTAAAATAAAACTGGTTCATTATGGCAGATAGTTTGAAAAGAATCACCTTGCTAAATAAAACATAGCACTGGTTTCCTTCCATTAAAGAAAATGAATGATTCCATTCGGTTTTCTCTGCTGTACTTGACTGTCCACCTCCACCCAATTGAGTTAGTTATGTTACATTAATGTAGCAGCCACCATTGTGATTTAGAACAGTGGCCTGAACACAACATGGGATACTTTGTATAGGTGCACACGTAAATGTAGCACTTTAAGCCTGTACAACTCGACCCATCCCCCGAGGCAGACGCCACGTCACACTGAAGGGCAGGGTTCTTGGCTCTCTTCACAAATTCACTGACCTCCCCCTTCTCGTGTGGAAGTTTCGTGATTTAGGCTCTTTCGCCTAACTATAATGAAGTTAGACATGCTTGGCCTGAATGAAGGTTATCTAAAATTTAAAGTTAATATGTGAAGTAATTTATACATAATTATTATTAACTGATGACTGTAGGATTGTAACACATATTCCATATAGCCTATAACCTATAACCTACAACACCAAATCTCTAAGTCTATGCCCTCTCAAAAAAGAATTTCTGTGTGTTGAAAGGATTCTCTTCCTACATTTTTCTAATTGTTCAAAATCATGACACATATGTTAGTTACTTCTTTCTCATACAAATTTTGTATTTCCTGGAGTTTACATATTTTGTCTTCTAAAGATGATTATTTTTATAAAGAAACTTTATAATTTACCTACATTTGAATATTGGAAACTTAGTTGACATTTTTTTAGAGCACTGTCAGCTGTCAGGTCTTTTGGAGGTTCCTGAATTTGACCTTAATTTCTTCCCAAGGAGCGAGGGCTCTCAAGCAAGTGTTTTCCAGAGTGTGATCCAAGGACTTCCTACTTCTCCGTACAGGGTGGCATTTTATGGGGGTGGAGCCTGCAAATTTCCACTTTGAACTAGCTCCTCTGATGAACTGTTGGCATGTCAAAGTTTAAAACTGGCTGTGATAGGCCTAGAGCTGGAGCAGGACAGGTCCTTTAATAAAATGAGCTGTAATCCCTGAGTTTCTTTGGCAAGACGATTAGGAATGCCCTGCTCTGCAAACATTCCTGTGTCCTGTTAGCTAGTTTGTCCACTCCCCATTTCTAAGCTCTACACCTTAGTGCCTGCTTCTCAAGTCACAGGCTGAGTCTTGCTTGCAATTTTCTGTTTTTTCCCTCAACACCCATCCAGCATTCACCCTTATGGTGTACTAGATGCAAGAAACATAAAGGATAACCAGGCCTTTCTCTTGCTGTTTTGGAATTCCTAAAAATGTAATGAAAGGGAGGACATTTTGGTACATGACCAAGTAAGGTATATTTTAAGATAGGTGCACAAGTCCTCTCAAAGAGCTGAGAAGGATCACAGGACAGATATGGCGAGGGCTAAGCCTAGCCTAGCATGAGATAAAGCTGGAGGTGAGACCAAGGTCATGTTTAATTACTCACGGGTAGTGCTGGATAAATGGGATTACGTCAAATGACCAGATAGTCACAACAATGAAATGAAACAAGATGGAACACACACTGCCTGAGAATGAACGGAAATGTCCCCAAACTTCCTCTCCATGATGGCCTGGAGTCTCCTCTTGTATATATTTGTAATCATCTGATTCATTCTGGGGTGTTTTATTATACACATACATTCTTATTAGTTACACATATAACTATACATAATGTATTTAGTTATATATATATATATATCACTACATATATAACTGTGATTAAATACATGTGTTCAGTTATGTAACTTTATATCATTGTAGTTACGTGTGTGTGTATAACTAAATATGAATGTGCAAACGGATGTACAGATCATGCAAAGTAACTGGGGAACAGAAAGTGTGCAACTGATTTAGCAGTTACAGTAATGCCGATCACTGCTTTGAGCACTTCCCAGTGCAATTTCGTTTAACAAAATAACCTGGTGAACTAGGAATTTGTATCGCCACGTTTCAGACAAGGAAACTAAGACTTAAGAGGATAAGTACTTGAAAGGCGTCCTGAGGACTCAAGTAGAAGAGCTCTCAACTCAGGTCTTCCACAACGTAATCTGTTTCCCTATATTTTTTAAAGATTTTATTATTTATTTTTACAAAGAGGGAATGGGAGAAAGGAAGAGAGACAGAGAAACAACATCGATGTGTAAGAGAAACATCGATTTGTTGCCTCTTGCACGTCCCCAACTGGGAACTTGCCTGCAACGCAGGCACGCGTTCTGACAAGGAATAGAACCGGCGACCTCTCGGTTCGCACAACCAGTGCTCAACCCACTGAGCTACACCAGTCAGAGCTGTTTCCCTATATTTTTAGACATCATTAAAAACTGTGTGGCCACTCTAGCTCTAAAGTATGTGAAAACATTAAAAATTTAATATGACAGCATGGTTAAATCCACGAGGAAGATAATCATGAGAGTGTGAAGGCGGTGGGTAACAGCATCCGCCTTGGAGCTGGCTGACAGGACTTGCACCTGGGTCCCACCCTGGGCAAGCCACCTAACCGCCTCTGCCTGCACTGCCTCACCTTTAAAATGGAAACAGTAGTAGTATCTTCTCAAAGGCTGGGGGCAATTGAATGAGTTCATATATATAGTGCTTAAAGTAGCGTTTCATTACAGTGCAGATGTTGTAGAAGTATTAGCAATTATTACTTTTCTCAACGTTTTATTTTACAATCTCCATTTTACCTATAACATATGCTAAGTTAAATTTTCCTCACATTTTCTCTTTTCAAATCATGCCTTGATACACACACACACACAAAACAAAACAAGACAAGACAAAAAACTCAACTTTTATAATGGGTGCTGTTAATGTTAATGCTTTGGGGTTAGTTTTTAGTCTCGCGTCTTTTCCCTGCAGGAGCTTTCTCTCTGTAACTTGGAGGCACCCTGCATCGCCCACATGGCCACCAGGCCAGACTCCCGTGCGTGCTGACGGTGTGATTGCTGCTCGGGTACTGTGGGACTGAAGCACAGCCAGTCAGTGCCCGTGTCGGAAGCTCTATGGCCACTGAGAGAATTACTCCTCCATTCTGAGACCATGTGCAGTGAGTAGCATGCAAGCCTGGAGCTGACGGTGGATCACTCTGAACCACATGAAGAGTCCGAATGTGAAGGAAGCCATCATAATGTAAGGCGGAATGGACAGACAGACACTTTCTCCACCTCTCACTCTGCTAGATCCATGTGAATGATGCTCACCGTTTACATTTCCCAGATGTGTGAGTCAAATTATCTTCTGCCTAAGTTAGGGAGAGGTAGGTTTCTATGATTTGCACAGAGTCCTAATTAATTCAGTGGTCAATTAAGAATGCCAGCATGTGGCTTATGATATTATCATAGCAAAAATAATTAATATCTTTCAAGCATTCTCTATAGGACCTCCATATCAAGCCATAAGAAATGAGCACCCTTGGGTGTGTGACACCGTATGGTTCAAGGAGTAAAAACAAACCATTTGAAGTACTGCTGTGTAACCTGGAGCAAGTGACTTAACCTTTCTGGTTTCCACCACAGACTAAAACAAGTCACTTCGAAGGGCACTGTTGCAAAGACCCCAGGGCATGATGACAGCTTCAGAGGTCCAACAGACAGAGCTATGCTGCATCAAGTCCATGTCTACACCAACAGAAAAAAATGCATGCTAAAGGAGATTTTTCATTCTGATACATCTGTATATGCTACAAAGACCCGATAACTTTTTTCCTTTTGCCTTTTCGTGCCAAGAAAAAAAATACAATTAAAGACACGTCTGAAGAACACTTGGGAATCATCAATGTGCATATATTTTCTAAAATCGTACAATCAATTCTTGGTTACCCACCAGAGCAATTGTTAACTTAGTGTTCTGCTGTTCTCTTCCTAAATCCAATCCCTGGCTCGCCCCACCGCTGCCGTTACAGATGCCTCTCACACCCTTACCTCATTCAGTCTCGATTACCACCTCATTAAATGGGCAGCAATCATCATCGTGCTTTATGGATGAGGAACTGAGGCCCAAGAAAGGTCAGTGATGGCTAATTAGAATAGCAGACAGGACTATATCTCAAACTGCTTGGCTGGTGATCTTCACTTTTGGCTGAGGTGCCTGCCTGAATTTTTATTTCCAAGTATCTGGATTCTTAGTGGTTCTGGTGTGGTTTAAAGGATCCTGAGATTCAAATGTTACTAATGTCGGTTGAGACCACCCTTTGCCAGACACTAGTTTGCTTGTGTATTTATTAGATCCCACATGCTTAGTATCACTTGGTGCCAGCAGCCTGTTTCAACTTCTAATCAGGAAATTATTTGTTCTCAACAAGGTAGCGATACAGAATCTGGGCCTGTGCCTACCTCACCTGGTATGACCTAATTTAACCAACCTTTCTTTCCGTTCAAGTACAAGTTCTCTTCGTACACTAGCAGTTAGGTAGCTCATTTGCCATTCGGAACCTTGGTTAGCAAACAGCCCAACTCCTGTGCATCAAAGGCAAGATGAACTACAGGAAAATGCTGAGAAGAGAGGCCAGTTAGTTCCAAACTGACGCCTGAGTCATTTGGAGAAGTGCGGGCCGCTCTCTGAGCCGGTCTGCACACCACTCTGAGGGGCAGGAATTTTTAGCACTCAGATATTTTTATAGGCAGATTAAACGTGTGCTTCCTGGTCAAGAATAATGTCTCTTGAATTATACGATAGAACCCCTTCTTTCTGAAACGCTGCCTTTCTTCCTTTCTACTCTTCAGTGACAGGCCTAAGTTCCACCTCCCCCGAGTATATGACTCTAGTCAAGTCCACAGTGATTTTTTTCCTCTGAACTTGGGGACCCCGATTTTACACCTAGCTAACAATTCAAGGAAATAAATAACATTTCCCCAAATTCATATAATTCATCTCTCCAACAAGCTTTCAAGTTCTTTGAAAGACATTCTATGTTTTGTCCTCTCCTTTAATGCTACTTACGATGTATATATACTGTGTGCATTTCCTGATTCTCCAACAAGTGTCTTGAGCTATTGATATCTATGTTTCTGGTCTCTACTTACAATGGTAACTAAACATTCATAGTCTGTAGCTATTCATCTCTGGCCTAAATAGTTTGTATCTGCATACAAGGCCAGCACATTTCCATAATACCAGAGGGCACCATCTGTTCCACCACTTAAAAAAAATACTGCACTATTTCCAGAAAACACATTTAAAGCATGAAGTTACTTTCCCAATGTTCTACTCCTGCGTAACAGGAAAATGGCCTCAGAGATGTTCCTGATTTGCGCTTTGGTAAGAACATTGCTATTTTACAGGCTTTCTGGCTTGCAGGTATCCAATACAATGGTAACCATATTTAGAAAAATGTTGCCTAGCGTGGGTACTGGTCACAAGGTGGCTTGATAATTCCCTCTTTTCTGCCTCCTGAAAGAAAACATTACACCTCTGCCTCTGTTGAATTGTCCTAAATATTTCATTAGTCCTTTGGCTACATGACAGTTCTTTTGTAGATCACAGATCCCTTTGGGATACACCCATCTAGCTATGATTCGTAACTAAGGAGGTCTAAAAAAGTCGTTGCTAACAGTAATTCAAAGCCCTGACGATGGGCGGCTCTTGGCATTTAACACTAACAGGCATCTAAGAACTTAATTATGCTGTTTTCTGATTTCTGCACAACCACATGCAATAACAGTTATTGAATAGATGTTATCTATTCATTTATTTTCGCTTTCTAAGTGGTATAAAACCTGAGTGAACTTAGAACTAGATGTTGCCTGAAAACTAAAAAACCAGCAGGACTAGCGGTTTAAAAGTAATGGGCAGACGGGGTGTAAATTCTGGGTCTCCCACTCACTAGTGGTGTGGTTTGGCCTGTCGGGTCACTTCTTTTGCCTCAGTGTCCTCACCTGAGACGCAGGTACCATAGTGAGACCTGTGTCCAGTTCTCGTGAGAATTAAACCCCACAGCACTGTCACTGAGGAGCTCCTTCCCGAAGCACTCAGTGGGCCGTGTTCTCTGCCCTGACTGTCCCCACCAATCTCTCTTCCTTTAAGAAGGACACATTTATTTAGAAGAATTTAAATAAGGTAACAACACCAAGGTAACCTATCCAAAAAAATCATCAGAGATGCACATGAGAAATTATACACAGAGATGATCTAATGCTGAACAAATACCAGGGAAATGGCTAAAGAAAATATCGTATGTGCCCTAATGTCACACAAAGGAAGTCAGTACACAAAGAACCTGGTATACGAACATATGTAATATGATCACTAAAACACCAGTATCAATAAAGGCCTTGTGTACATAATAGATTAAAAGTATTTAGTACAGAAATAGGTGTGTACTCTCAGCTGTATACTAAGATTACTCCTGGTAAAGATTAGGTATTATCACTACACCAATTTATAACTATTCATATATTCTAAGGAAGTACACCAAAATAGTAACCATTTCTCTTTGTCTCATTTACCTCTTAACGTGCATTTCCCAAGTTCTCCGTAATACACGCACAATGTCACCAGGAGGTATTTCGGTCCCTATGTCCTTTTTCTTCTCAATGTACCTCAATCAATTTGTTTCTCTATTCCAATGGGCGATCCACAATGAGCATTTATACACTTAGTAATGAACAACTGAAATATTAATACAACAAGGAGGTAACTACGATTACTTTTGAATGAAAACTATTACCTTCGTGAGAGATCTCCTTCCAGGGGTTCGGTGGGTACATGAAAGCCGCGTTCTGGATCTGGTCGTGTATGTCTTCATCCTCATTAAACGGGAACGTGCCGCTCAGACTCACGTAGATGATGACCCCGACCGACCACATGTCTAGAGAGCGATTATAGCCCTTGTTCCTCAGAACCTCAGGAGCCAGGTAAGCAGGGGTACCCACCACCGACCTCCGGAAAGACTTCTCTCCAATGATCCGGGCAAAACCAAAATCACAAAGCTTCACCTGTGGATAGCACACGGTTTGCAGTAAGGTCACAAGCTGGGAGTGTACTAGCGCTCGTCTGCCAAAGACAACTGTGATACCTTATGTATAACAGTACAGACTCCTCAAGGTAGAAGTCACAGCTCTTTTCCGTTTTATATACTTGAAGATAGTGGTTTATGGACTGACACAAAAGTATGCTTTCATTCATAAAAATATCATCTAGACATTTTCCTTCCTCCCTCACCCCCCAAAACCAAGAGATAAATGTGAAAATATGTAAACTTGGAAGCAGGCAATAATGATTTATAAGGCAGGAAAACACCCTGCGAATCAGGGATGTGATGGACTTAAAAGGTTTCTAGGATGAAGGTTTAAGGATAAGCACAAGACCATCATGCCATCCATAATAATCTCATCATTAGCTCTTCATGGGCACCGTGAAGGTGTCAGGGACGAGGCAGGACCTGAAGGTGTCTGGAGGCCAGGCAGCACAGCACCTTGGTCAGGTCGCATCAGATACAAGACTCCCTGGGGAGAGATGCAGGTGTTTTCCATCCTCTGAGTTGAGGAGAAGACACTTTTGCACTTGCCCCTGAGAACAGCACTGAACTCTGGTGTCGGCCCAGCACTGGAGAGCTGGTGGCATCCTGGGCCTGTTCAGTGTCCTTGCCCCCCGGCCGCCCCTTCTCTAGGATCTGCACACAACAGCAGCTAGAAGAGCTGAAGGAACAGGCTCGCCGGGTGTTCTAAGCAGGCTGAGCTGAGAAGCCAGGGTATACAGGCTGCAGTCCCAACGACACAGGAGGGTAAGACATGGATGGAAATGAACATGTGAAATTTGAAACAAATAAAGGTTTCGAGGGAAAAGGTGACAGGACGCTGCCTGCTGGGAGTCAGTGTCACTGTAGTTGGCTTTCTGCCAGGAGAGGCTTTCATACTTGCCTGAGGGAAAGGGTCGGCCGAGGCAAGTAACACGTTTTCCGGTTTGAGGTCACAGTGCACGATATTTTTAAAGTGAAGATGCCGCAAAGCAACGAGTATCTATAAAAAAAGAAAATCACCGAAATAATTCTACTTTGGTCTTTTAGTTTACTTTAAAATGTATTCTGTAGGGACATACATTTAAAAGGCCAAGAGAGAACTCACCATGTACAGTTAAACTTCTTTATGCTCAAGACACGGAAATGAGCTAGATTAACACAGCAGGTTTCGAAGGAAACTTTGATGGGAAGACTAGCATTTTATGGCATTCATATAGCAATCAAGACAGGTATAGGTAAAATTCAATAATACTGATTTTTTTTAAAGGAAGCAGGACTCAGTCACTGTGTATTTAAAAAATTATGTATGTATTTATTTTTATTGAATTTATTGGGGTGACATTTGTTAATTCAAAAATGTCATCAGTACTCTTAATACATGGGCCTCAAATACATTAGTCACTCAGTACCCTGGACTCTGGGTCCCACAGCTACAAGTCAGACAGCACAGTAAGTCACTTCGACCTTTCTCAGCATAGGGTAGACTTTGGAGGTAGAGCCTAAACAACAAGGCTCGAAAGCTACAGTGAAACAGTGATCACATTTGATGTTAAATATTATCTTTTTTTTCTTGACTGTAATTGATTTCTTACCTGAGTAATTAAAAACTTCGTTATGTGCTCTGGCAACCTGCCCTTCTCACTTGACAAGATCATCTCCAGCATGTCTCCATGGAGTTTTTCCATAACAACAAACACTCTTTCGGGCGTTTCAAACATACACTCCAGATTTACAACACCAGGGTGATGAAGGTTCTATTAAAGATAAATAAAGCACTTGAAGAAAATGAGTTTTTTGATACTGGTTGGCAAACTCTCTGATTATACAAAACCGTTCAAGTTACAAGCTATGAAGAAACCCACAGTTAAGATTTTTAACACCTCTAAATTCCACATGTGTTGCCTTATATTTTTGAAATTTTAATGCTTCCAAAAACTACATCTTTACTTTCTACGCACAGTGAAATTATTTTTTTTTCTAGGCTAAAAATCCAAGTTCCAGCACAGTGAATTGCTAATTAGGTTTTAATTAGAATACCATATTGAGGAATCTAGACTTTCTTAGGCTCGTCTCCAATATTAAGCACGCTGTCCTAAATATGCATGCAAGGCCACCTCACACAGGTGG
>PVKM010022886.1:0-21381 GCA_004027735.1 Carollia perspicillata | reverse complement strand
CCTAATATGAAAATTCTAAAATAATTTAATTATACTCTGAAATCTCTAAATTCCATTTTTTCCCTTCCCTGTTGGTGCTGTCCCTCCTGGAACCTTTTCTTTTGTAATCTGTTCTGCTATACAGCAGTTGTTTGGGAATTTTTGTTTTAATTTAAATTATTGTTCAGTTAAGTTTGGGGATTTTTTTTTATCATAGTGATTTTAGGATATGGCTTTACTTCATTTTTGGTTTCTGTCTCTATTTATTAAGAGTTATTAGATCCTACTCTTTCTTGGTTCATGCCTACCTTTTAGAGAAGTACATAGCATATTCTTTGATAAAGGATGTTTGGGATAAAACAAAAGAAATCAAGGCCTGTATGACTCAAACACCCAAATTGATGGTCCATTGGGATGTAGAGTTGAAGGTAATTTTTCTGTAGGGCTTTGAAGATAATTTTTTATTCACTTATATATAGCTTCTGGTGTTGCTGTTCAGAAGTATGATATAATTCTTCTGGATTCTCTTAATATGATTTGTTCTTTTCTCATGGAAGCTTTTAAAATGTTCTTTGATTTAATGCAATTTTCTATTGATGTGCTTTGGTATGGATTTTTTTTCTAAATTGGTTTGTGTGTTGTTAGTGGGACTTTGCAATCTGGAATGCTTATGTCCTTCAGTTCTTAGAAATGTTACTGTGTATATTCATATTTTGATAATTTTTTTCCTTGGATTTCACTATTTTTAATATCCAAGACTCTTTCTTGTTCTTTGTTCCTTTTCTTATATTCTCCTATTCTTATATGGCTGCATATCTTATTATTTTTTTAAAAAATATTTATTTATTTATTTATTTTTAGACAGAGGGGCAGGGAGAGATAAAAAGAGGGAGAGAAACATCAGTGTATGGTTGCTTCTTGTGCGTCCCCCACTGGGGGCCTGGCCTGCAACCCAGGCGTGTGCCCTGACTGAGAATGGAAGCAGCGACCCTTTGGTTCACAGGCCGGTGCTTAATCCATCCACTCAGCTACACCAGCCAGGGCTCTTTTTATTATTTCTTTGAGGGTATTAAGGATACTGGAAGTTTTTCTCTGCTCCTGGCATTGTTCTCTGAAGTTTTGGGGGGTTTTTTTGTTTGTTTTCATCTCTGACATGTCTGATTTCTGGATTAGATATTAGTAAACTGAATGGAAGCTCTGTGTGTTTTGTATCGGGATCCATTTTTATCTGGCCTAGAGGACCTGATGGTGAAGTGATCAGGTAGCTACTCAGTTTTTGTTGGAATCCCAGTGATGCCATCATTATATCTTATTCCCATGCCAAGCAGTTTCTTCATTGAAGGAACGTCTGAATTTCTTGGGAATGTGTACCTAGTTTCTGAATTTCCATAGTTGGGCAGGAAATAAGGTTTCAGATCTCTGACCTTTTGTTAATCATATCTTCTTTTTAACATTCTATGTTTTTATTATTTTTCCTCTCCCAACTTCCTCCACTTTCTTAGTGTCTGGTGCATTAATTTCCTGAATCATTTTGGATTGCTGCAGGGGCTGTGACATGTATTTTACTCTCTTAAAAACCTTACAAACAAACATATACATCTATGTATGTATACACACTCTTAATCCTTTATCAGTATATATTAAACATATTTCCTGCAGTTTTGGCATACCTTTTGATTTGTTTAGGGTATGCTTTAACATGTAGAGGTTTTGTTTTTGTTGCTGTTGTTCAGTGTTCAGTCTTTTGTTGGTTTCTGAGTTTTGTGCTTATCTTGCCAAGAATATATAAATCTTGTATATTCTTCTATTTTTTTAAATAGCTTTTAAGAAATCATTCATCTGGCATTTTGTTTGTGTCCTTTGTGTAATAGAGATTAAGCCTTTTTTTAATTTTATTGAATAGTCCAGCTTTTCTGCATTGATTTAAACTACATTCTTTATCATATGCTGAATACTCAGTATACATTGATATGTTCTTTTGAAACATTTTTCTGTTCCCAGGCCAGTGCCATATTTTTAATTACTATAGCTTCCTAATTTCTTTTGATTATCTTTCAGGAAAACTCCTGCATTGTCCTTACACAAACTGTCTTACATTTTTGTAGTCCAGATATAGGTTAGAAATTTTTTTTGCTATTCACCCAAAATTTCTTAGAGCTTTGATTGGGATTCTGTTAAAGTTCTAGATTAATTTAGGTAGTATAGTTGGAGACTGTTAAAAATCTCTCTTGATTCTAAAATACTTACTTTGAAAATATGTATCTAAAGGCTTTATCCCATCTGGGTTTCAAATCTAGTGATTAAAATTGTTTACAGAAATGTCTTGACATGAGTTAGGTATTTAAATATATATATTTTTATAATAAGCTATAATTGTGGAAATAAATTTATTTATTTATTTAACCTTCACCCTAGGAGATGCTTATTGATTTTAGAGAGAGGGGGAGAGAGAGGGAGAGAAACATGATCCATTGCCTCTCCAACATGCCCTGACCAGGGACTGAATCAGTAATCCAGGCATGTGCCCTGACCAGAAATCGAACCCACAACCTTTCAGTTTGGG
Source organism: Carollia perspicillata (assembly GCA_004027735.1). Taxonomy (NCBI): domain Eukaryota; kingdom Metazoa; phylum Chordata; class Mammalia; order Chiroptera; family Phyllostomidae; genus Carollia; species Carollia perspicillata. The sequence continues at coordinate 18,839 of PVKM010022886.1, read as the reverse complement.
GGATGATACCTGCCCATAGAACGGAGCTACACTGGCCAGGGCTGGAATTTTATTTGTATTTATTTATTTATTTTAGAGAGTTGGAGAGAGAAGAGAGAGAAATCGATTTGTTGTTTCACTTATTTATGCATTCATTGATTGACTCTTGTATGTGCCCTGACTAGAGGTTGAACCCACAACCTTGGTGCATAGGGATGATGCATTAACCAACTGAGCTACCTGGTCAGGACTAAGTGGAGTTTTAGAATTAGGAAAGATTTTTGAGAGTTTTAAGATATGTGTGTACTTTTCATTACTTTACAAGGCAGCTGGATCCCTTTTTGGAGAGTTTTTTGCCTGAAAATTATTTCTTAAATTGATAATAATTGTCTGTATATTCTGCCATAAACGAATCCATTCAGCAAACATTTCAAGTTTAACAAATACATGTGTGTATGTTTTGAATTTTAATTTTATGGTAAAGCTACATAAAAGTATACTTATTTCCTTTGTTTTCTCACATTTTTAAGCAGTTCTTGCATACCTTTTTATTATTCCTTCTACCTTTTAGTCTCTGTATAGGAGGCAGTCAAATATCATTTTTAATTTATTGCTATCTATTTTATTTTTAAAGTTTTTTAAATTGAATTTTAATTGATATGTATTGTAGTAGTAGCCCTCTCATCCACAATTTTGCTTTTCACAGTTTTAGTTCCCTGTGGTCACCCATGGTTTGAATATATTAACTGGAAAATTCCAGAAATAAACAATTCATAAGTTTTTTAAAAAGATTTTGTTTATTTATTTTTAGAGAGAAGAGAAGGGAGGGAGAAAGAGAGGGAGAGAAGCATCAGTGTGTGGTTGCCTCTTGCCCGGCCCCTACTAGGGACCTGGCCTGCAACCTAGGCATGTGCCCTTGACTGGGAATTGAACCACTGACCCTTTGGTTTGCAGTCCGGCACTCAGTCCACTGAGCCACACCAGCCATGGCTCAGTTCGTAAATTTTAAAGTCTGTGCCGTTCTGAATAACATGACGAAATCTTGTGACTTCCTGCTCTGTCATGCCAAGGATGGGAATCATTCCTTTGTCCATCATATTCACACTGTATATGCTACCTGCTTTTTAGTCCCTTTAGTAGCTGTGTAGTTTGTCAGATTGACTGTTATAGAATTGCAGTGCTTGTGTTCAAGTAACCCTTATTTTACTTAATATTGGCCCCAAAGCGCAAGAGTAGTGATTCTCGTGATTCAGATATGCCAAGGAGAAGCCGTAAAGTGCTTCCTTTAAGTGAAAAGGTGAAAGTTCTCGACTTAATAAGGGAAGAAAAAAATGTCGTATGCTGAGGTCGCTAAGATCTACGGTAAGAGGAAATTTTCTATCCATGAAATTATCAAGAAGGAAAAATAAGTTTGTGCTAGTTTGCTGAGAGACCACATTCACGTAACTTTATTATCATATATTATGATTGTTCTACTTTATTGTTAGTTAATCATTGTGCCTAATGTATAAGTTCAACTTCATCAGAGGTATGTATGCATAGAAAAAAATAGGACTCAGTTCTGTCTGTGGTTTTAGGCATTTACTGGGAGGCTTGGAACTAATTCCCTGTGGATAAGGGGTAGCTACTGTGTATCAGTTTGAGATATACAACTTAATGATTCAATATTTGTATATATTGCAAAATATAGAAATAATATTTTTAAAGTGCATTTATTTTGGAAAGATAATTTAAAGGTAATTTAATTTTTCAGAACTTTTGAGCATGCTGTTCTAGCTGCAGGAACAGATTTCCGATCTGACAGACTGTGGGAAATGTATATAAACTGGGAGAATGAACAGGGAAACCTGAGAGAAGTTACAGCTATATATGATCGTATTCTTGGTATTCCAACACAGCTGTATAGTCATCATTTTCAGAGGTAGGTGGAAAAATTAGATCATTAAAATATGTGATTACTCAGGCTCTTAATTCATAATATTGGAGATTATAATTCTCTTGAAATGTTAAGTCTGTTAGATGCAAGTGGGAATATTATATTTTTGTCCAGAATCACAGTTTATGCATTTTTAAATTTAGACATTTTCCCTTGTATCTTATGAATTAATTAGGAATTTTACTGTTTTTAGACATCAGTTTTTCCTTACATTTATAGATGAGGAAACAATAGGAATCTTGTCTTTTGACTGAGGTATTTCAGAGCAGTGAAGGAATGAGTAAACAGAATCTTAGTTTAATTATTCTTAGTAGTACTAAATTAACCCTGTACATGGCACATAATAATAGATGATTGTTTAAAACTTACTGATTTACTAAATGTATATGCTTGTGATTCATGTAATACCTATGTCCAAAATGGTGAAGTATGTATTTTATGTAGTAAGCCCTATCTATAGTCAAAGCATCAGAATCATTTCATTTCAGTTTTCTACTATGATTTTCTGTTAAAACTAGTATCATTTCATTTTAATTAGAACTGTTAAAACAACTATTTCTGTGTTACAAGTTCTGATGTTCTCACAGTATCCAATTGATACGGACTCAGAGTCTTTCTGATCAAGAAAATATAACTGTTGATAAATATATGCTTCTTTAAACTAATATTTTCTACATTTTTGTCTTATTTTTATAAATAGTATTGTATTAGAGCCTGTAAACTGAGGTACTTTATAAATAAATGTTTTTCAGATTTTTTCTTTACAAAAAGTAGACTTTATAAAGCATCTGAAAAGTATTGTGGATCAATTTGCTAAGACAGAAGAAGTTAGAAGCAGACTCAGGTTAGAGTGAGGATGCATATAGGTATGAATATACTGACCTTGTATTTTATGGAATAGAGAAGGTGGGAAGGTTTCTAGGGTATAATGACTGAGGAAGACACTTGCCCTATTGCAGTATAAACACAAGGCTTGGCATATGGAATGCTAGGTGACTATTTCTTGAATGAATAAATTGTATGAAAGTTTTGGGTTTTTACTGTTAATTATTTTTACTTACCAAAAGTTATTTTTATATTTTTTAAACTTAATTTTTAAATTATAGATTACATTCAGTATTATTTTGTATTTGTTTTAGGTGTACAATGTAGTGGTTACACAGCCATATTTTACACAGTATTTGCCCAGTATTTTCTGATGCTTATCAAATATATCAGTGAATATGTTCTCCCATTCTGTGGGTTACCTTTTTATTTTGTTGACATATTCCTTTGCTGTGCAAAAAACATTTTAGGTTGATGTAGTCCCATTTGTTTTTCTTTTGTTCCCCTTGCCTGGGGAGATATACGTGATAAAATATTGCTACGAGCTATGCCCAAGATTTTGCTTTCTGTGTTTTCTTTTAGGCTTTTATGGTTTCAGCTCCATTTTGAGTTTATTCTTGTGTGTGGTGTAGGAAAGTGGTCTAGTTTCATTTTTCTATACTTACCTGTCCAATTTTCCCAACATCATTTATTGAATAAACTGTCTTTCTCTCATTGTATATGTTTGTTTCCTTTGTTGAATATTAATTGACTATGAAGGTGTGGGTTTATGTCTAGGATCTCTGTTCTGTTTCATTGATCTGTGTCTCTGTTTTTTATTCCTGTGCTATTCTGTTTTGATTACTATAGCATTATAGTATAGTTTCATATTAGGTAGTGTGATTCCTCCAACTTTTTTCTTTTCCAGATCTCTGTTGCCATGCAGGGCCTTTTTTGTGGTTCTATTAAATTTTTGAAATATATGTTCTAGTTCTGTGAAATATGTCATTGGAATCATATAGGAATTGCATTGAATCTATAGATTGCTTTGGGTAGTATGGACATTTTAATGATGTTAATTGTTCCTATTGATGAACATAGTATGTACTTCCACTTATTTGTATCTTCTATTTTTTTCTTCAGTGTCCTGATAATTTTCCTAGTACAGGTCTTTTATATTCTCCATTAGGTTTATTCCTAGGTATTTTATTTTTTTGAAGTAATCATGAATAGGATTGTTTTCTAAATGTCCCTTTCTGCTGGTTTATTATTGGCATATAAAAATGCAACTGATATCTGGATTTTAATTTTGTATCCTGCTACTTTGCTGAATTCATTTATCATTTCTAGTAGTTTCTTGGTGGAATCTTTGGAGTTCTCTGTATACAGTATCATGTCACCTGCAGCTAAAGACTTTTATTTCCTTTCCAGTTTGAATGCCTTTTATTCTTATTGTATGATTGGTGTGGCTAGGACTTCCAGTACCATGTCGAATAAGAGAGGTGAAAGAGGACATTCCTATCTTCTCCAATCTTAAGGGGAACACTTATAGTTTTTACCTGTTGAGTGTGATGCTGGCAGTGGTTTGTCATATATGGCCTTTATTATGTTTAGGTATGTTTCCTCTATTCCCACTTTGCTGCGAGTTTTGGTCATAAATGGGTGCCGGGTTTTATTAAAAGCTTTTTCAGCATCTGTTCATATGATCATGTGTTTTTTATCCTTCATTTTGTTTATGTGGTAAATCACATTTATTGATTTGTAAATGTTGTACCAACATTACTCAGATAAGTCCCACTTGGTCATGGTTAATGATCTTTATGATGCATTTCTGTATTCGGTTTGCTAATATTTTGTTCAGGATTTTAGCATCTATGTTCATCGGGGATATTAGTCGATAATTTTCTGTTTTTGTATTGTCTTTATCTGGTTTTGGAAATAAGGTTACGCTGGCATATAAAATGAGCTTGGGAGCCTACCCTTCTCTCGAATTTTTTTCAAATGGTTTGAGCAGAGGTGTTCTGCCCAGAATAATTTGTAAGAATTCATCTTTGAAGCGTTTCTGTTCAGGGCTTTTGTTTTTGGGGGGTTGTTTTATTACTGCTTCAAATTAATGAGGTGTAATATGTCTATTCAGATGATCTGATTCTTTCTGATTTAGTAGTGGAAATTGTTTCTAGGATTTATTTCATTCTTCTAGGTTGTCCACTTTGTTCAGTTTGTTGGCATATAGTTGTTCATATTATTTTCTTACAATCCTTTGTATTTCTTTGGTGTCATTTATTTCTCCTCTTTCATTCCTGATTTTATTTGGGTCTTCTCTCTTTTTTCTAATTTATTGTTTTAATTTTATTTGTTTATTTTTAGAGAGAGGGGAAGGGAAGGAGAAAGAGTGGAAGAGAAACATCAATGTGTGGTTGCCTCTCACGTGGCCCCTACTGGGGACCTGGCCCGCAACCCAGGCATGTGCCTTTACTGGGAATTGAACCAGTGACCCTTTGCTTCACAGGCCTGTGCTTAATCCACTGAGCCACACCAGCCAGGGCTCTCTTTTTTTCTTGATGGTTCTTATCTTCATTATTTCCTTCATTTTACTCACTTTGGGCTTTGTGGGTTTTTTTTTAAATATATTTTATTGATTATGTTATTACAGTTGTCCCATTCTGCCCCCTTCACTCCCCTCTGCCCTGCAGACCCCCTCCCACCCGCATTCCCCCCCTTTAGTTCATGTCCATGGGTCAGACATATAAGTTCTTTGGCTTCTACATTGCCTATACTATTCTCACCCTCCCCCTTTCTATTTTCTACCTACCATCTATGCTACTTGTTCTCTGCACCTTTTTCCACTCTCTCCCATTCCTACTCCCCCACTGAAAACCCTCCACGTGATCTCCATTTCTGTGATTCTGTTACTGTTCTGTTCTTGTTTGCTTAGTTTGCATTTGTTTTTGTTTTAGGTGTGGTTGTTAATGATTGTGAGTTTGCTGTCATTTTACTGTTCATATTTTTTATCTTCTTTTTCTTGGATAGATCCCTTTAACATTTCATATAATAAGGGCTTGGTGATGATGAACTCCTTTAACTTGACTTTACCTGGGAAGCAGTTTATCTGCCCTTCCATTCTAAATGAAAGCTTTGCTGGATAGAGTAATCTTGGATGTAGGTCCTTGCCTTTCATGACTTCAAATACTTCTTTGCAGCCCCTTCTTGTCTATAAGATTTCTTTCAAGAAATCACCTGATAGTCTGATGGGAACTCCTTTGTAGATAACTGTCTCCTTTTCTCTTGCTGCTTATAGGATTCTCTCCTTCATTTTAATATTGGCTAATGTAATTATGATGTGCCTTGGTGTGTTCCTCTTTGGGTTCACCTTCTTTGGGACTCTCTGAGCTTCCTGGACTTTCTGGAAGGAAACTTCCTGGAAGTTTATTTCCTTTGCCAGATTGGAAAAGTTCTCCTTTATTATTTGTTCAAATAAGTTTTCAGTTTCTTGCTCTTCCTCTTCTCCTTCTGGTACCCCTATAATTCAGATGTTGGAATGTTTGAAGATGTCCTGGAGGTTCCTAAACCTCTCCTCATTTTCTTGAATTCTTGTTTCTTCATTCTGTTTTGGTTGGATGTTTCTTTCTTCCTTCTGGTCCATACCGTTGATTTCAGTTTCAGATTCTTTCCCATCATTATTGGTTCCCTGTACATTCTCCTTTATTTCACTTACTGTAAACTTCATTTTTTTAATCTCATTTGCGACCAAATCCAACCAGTTCTGTGAGCATCCTGATTACCAGTGTTTTGAACTGTGCATCTGATATGTTGGCTATCTCTTAATCATTTAGTTGTATTTTTTTCTGGAGCTTTGATCTGTTGTTTTGTTTGGGCCTTTTTTTTTTTTTTGGTCTTGTGTGCCTGTTCCTTAGTAAGGGGCGGAGCCTTAGATGTTCACTGGGGTGGGGTAACCTATGTAGCTGCATTGTGGCACTGTATGTGGAGGATGGGTCTGAGAGGGATTGATGCCACCGGCAACTCTACCAGTTTTCAGTCACTTCCCCTACTTACCCACAAGCAAAGCAGACTGTTCTTGTGCTGATTCCTGAGTGGGTGGGTTTGCGTATGTTCTAGGACCCTGTGGGTCTCTCCAACAAAGTCTCCTGTGAGGCTGGGAGTTTCTCTTGCTGCCTCAACCCCCAGGGGTTTTTTCAGTTGGTGGTTTGAGGCTTTAGTTCCCTGCGCTGGGGCCCTGGGTTGCACAGTCTGTTTGGTTCCCCAGTTGTTTCTCCAGGTTTATCTGTGCATGAATGTGGGACCACCCAGTCCACAATCTGCCACTTTGCTGGGTCCGTTTGCTGCTGCCTTGCTGGCCAGCTGCAGCCTTGTGCACCCCATTCCACAATCTGCTGCCTCACTGGGTCCGCCAGCTACCGCCTTGCCGTGAGTCCTCTGCTCCACTGCCTGTCTCCGCCCTTGCTACCGTTCTGGATGAATGTGTCTTCTTTAACTCCTTGGTTGTCAGACTTCCATGTAGTTCTATTTTCTGTCAGTTCTGGTTATTTTTTGTTTTTAAATTGTTGTTGTCCTTCTTTTGGTTGTTCGAGGAGGCACAATGTATCTCCTTATGCCTCCCTCTTGGCCAGAAGTCCTCACTTTGGGCTTTGATTGGTGTTCTTTTTTTAAGTTTCTTTAAGTGTAAAGTTAGATTGTTTATTTGGGCTTTTGCTGCTTTTTGAGATAGGAATGTTAATGCTATGAATTTTCCTCTTAGGAGTGCTTTCCTTGTCTCCCACAAATTTTGGATGGGTGTGTCCTCATTTTCATTTATTTCAAGGAATCTTGGTTTCTTCTGTGATCTCATTGTTGACCCATTCATTGTTTAATACCATATTATTGGCTTCCATGTCTTTGTGTTTTTTTTTCAGTGTTCTTATTGCAATTAATTCCTAGTTTCATAGCAGTTTGGTCAGAGAAGATGCTTGGTATGATTTCAGTCTTCTTAAATTTATTGAGACTTTTTTGTGTCCTAACATGTATATCCTAAAAAATGTCCGTGTGTACTTGAAAAGTATTTATATTTTGCTACTTTCGTGTGAAATACTCTGAAGATATCAATTAAATCCATTTGATCTAGTGTGTTACTTTAAGGTCACTTGTCTCCTTGTTGATTTCTGCCTGGAAGACCTATCTTTTGAAGTCAAAGGGGTGTTAAAATCCTTGACTATGGTCTGTTGTTATTTCCCTTTATGTTCATCAAGATTTGAGAGTTATGTTTACTGGGCTCTTCCTTTGTCTTTTACTATAGACTTGGTTTTAAAGTGTATTTTGTCAGATATTATAAGTATTGCATCTCTTTTTTTCTCCTTTTTTTCATGAAATACCTTTTTCCATTACTTTTAGTCTGTGTGTATCTTTCGATCTGAGATGGGTCTCTTGGAAAGAGCATATGTATGGGTCTTGTTTTCTTATTTGTTCAGCTGCTCTGTGTCTTTTGGTTGGAGCATTTAAGCCATTTATACTTATGGTCATTATTGATAGGTATGTATTTAGTGCCATTTTTTCCTTTGCTTTCCCCCCCCTCTTTTTGTTTTTCTTCTTCTTAAAATAAACTCTTTAACATTTGTTGCAACACTAGTTTGGTGTTAACAAACTCTTAGCTTTTTCTTGTCTGGGAAGCTCATTTCTCCTATGATTTTAAATGATAGCCTTGCTGGATGTAAAGTAGCTTCGGTTGTAGGTCCTTTTTTTTTTTCATCACTTTGAATATTACACAAAACTCCCTCTGACCTAAAATACTACTGTTGAAAAATGAGATGACTGTCTAAATGGTGCTCCATTTTAGGTAAACCTGCTTTTCTTTTTGCCTTTTAGGATTCTCTCCTTATGTTTAGGTCTTGTCATTTTAATTATGATGTGTCTTGGTGTAGGCCTGTTTGGGTCCAACTTGTTTGGGACCCTTTGAGCTTCCTGGACTTGTGTGTCTTTTTCCTTCACCAGATCAGGGAAGTTTTCAGTCATTATTTCTTCAATTAGGTTCTTAATATCTGGCTCACTCTCTTCTTTTTGTGGTATTCCTATGATGTGGATGTTGTTATGCTTGATGTTGTTTCTTAAGCTGTCCTCATTTTTAAAATTCATTTCTCTTTCTGCTGTTGTTCCTGGGTCTTTTTTTCTATTTTGTCTTTTAAAACAATGATTTGATCCTCTGCTTCATCTAACCTACTATTTATTCTTCCAGTGTGTTACTTATTACAGGTATTGTGTTCTTTATTTATGACTGGTCCTTTTTTATGGTTTCTATTCTTTTTTCATGCTGTTGAGGATCCTTATAATCATTACTTTAAACATTCTGTTTGATAAATGGCTTGCCTCCTTTTCATTAGTTCTTCTGGGGAATTCTCTTGTTCTTTTATTTGGGGTCTGTTTCTTTGTCTTCCCATTTTTGCTGCCTCTTTATGTTTGTTTGTATTTAACAGGTAGATCTGTAAGACTCTGGTGCAGGCCTAACTCATACCCTGTTTGTGACTGGCCCTGGGCCACCTGTTTGGAGGTATCAGTGGTCCACAGTGTGTGGCTTCCTCTCCTGGGCCTTTGTGTGTACAGAAAGAACCTGGCTGCACATCAAGGCTGGCTTTTATCATCACCAGGCCCGGGGAAGATTCTACTGAAGTCTGAGAGCTCCCAGTAGTCTGCCTCTGCCTACAGACTTTCTGTAGCATTAATCAGTTTTAGTGTCTTACAGCTCTACTTATCAGCTGCAGGGCTTAAGCGCCTCAAGGTGGGCAGAGTAATTCCTGTGGGCAGGGCTATTGTTTTCCTTCAGGCTGATGCCTCTTGGAGGGGGTACTCTGCCTGAGATGGCTCCTGTAGTATGGGGAATGACTTCAGGCTGTTGCTGTAGGCTGGGTAGCCCAGCATGGGGTTTAGACCCCACACCTCAGGGGGAATCCCCTAGCTGCTGGAATATTCCTCTGGAACTTTTGCTGCTATCCGTGGGAACCCAGCCAGTCCTTTCATGCCTACCCTGCCAGTCTCATTGTGGTGAAGTGGCTTCCTCCATCTGTCTGTGTTTATAATGCTTCTCTCCAGCTGGTGTTCAGTTGGTTGTTCAGGATGATTTTTCTATAACTTAGTTGTAATTCCAGTTTTGTCCTGGGGTAGGTTAGTGTAGCTTCTACATGCTCTGCTGCCATATGACAGCAGACCTAAGTCCTGTCACATGGTGGTGTCTTTCTTTGACTGACTTCACTAAGCATAATAATTTCTAGGTCCTTCCATGCTGTCTCAAATGATAAGATTTTGTTCTTTTTATGGCAGAGTAATACTCCATTTTTCATATTTATATACCTTTTTTTTTTTTAAGATTTTATTTATTTATCTTTAGAGGGGAAGGGAAGGAGAGAGGAAGAGGAATATCAATGTATGGTTGCCTCTTGTACATCTCCTGCTGGGAACTGGCCTGCAATCTAGGCATGTGCCCTGACTGGGAATTGAACCACGGTTGTTTGGTTCCTAGGCCCGCGCTCAATCCACTGAGCTACACCAGCCAGGTCTATCATATATCTTTTTTATCCTCTTACCTGTTGATTGGCAGTTTGGCTGCTTCTGTATCTTGGCTACTATAAATAATGCTGTAGTAAGCCGTGGCTGGTGTGGTTCAGTAGATTGAGCGCTGGCCTGTGAGCCAAAGGGTTGTCCGTTTGATTCGTAGTCGGGGCACATGCCTAGGTTGCAGGCCGGGTCTCCAGTTGGGGGTGTGTGAGAGGCAACCACATGTCGATGTTTCTCTCCCTCTTTTTCTCTCTCCCTTCACCCCTCTCTTCCCCTCTCTCTAAAAGTAAATAAATAATAATCTTGGGGAAAAAAGAAGGAAAATGCTGCAGTGAACATAGTGGTGCATATATTCTTTCAAATCAGTATTTTGGCTCTCTTTGGTATATATCCAGAAGTTGAATTGCTAAGTCATAAGACAGTTTCATTTTCAATTTTTAAAAGATTAATTTTTAAAAAACATTTTATTTATGTTTAGAGGGGAAGGGAAGGAGAGAGGGAGAGAAATATCAATGTATGGTTGCGTCTCGTGGGTCTCCTGCTGGGAACCGGCCGGCAACCCAGGCATGTGCCCTGGCTGGGAGTCAAATCACGATCCTTTGGTTCTCAGGCCTGTGCTCGATCCACTGAGCTACACCAGCCAGGGCTAAAAGATTTATTTATAATATTTATTTTTAGAGAGAGGGGTAGGGAGGAAGAGAGGGAGAGAAACATCGATGTACAAGATAAACATCAGTTGGTCGCCTCTTGCATGCTGCGGAATTGAGGACCTGGCCCGCCACCCAGACGTGTATATCCTGACTGTGAACTGAACTGATGACCTTTTGTTTTGTGGGAACAACCCCAACCCACTGAGCCGCACCTGTCAGGTCAGGCTCATTTTTAATTTTTTGAGGTAACTCCAAACTGCTTTCCATAGTGGCTGCTCCAAAATATGTTCCTATTCATGGTGTTGGAGGGTTCCATTTCCTCCACTTCTTTGCCAACTTGTTTGTTGATTTCTTTTTGTTGTTTCAAACAAAGACATATTGAAAGATTATTTTACGAGAGTGGGTTACATACATGCAAGTGGTAAATTATGGGGCAATTTTAAATAACTTGATAAAAAAAGAAAGATAAAAACGCATGGCTGTATTTGTTTTCCTGCTGGCCTGTGGATATTGATTTATCGATGATTGCCATTTTGACAGGTATGAGGGATATGTCCTTGTGGTTTTAATTCACATTTGTCTGATGGGTAGTGATGTCGAGCATCTTTTCATATGTGTATTGGCCATCTTTATGTCAGCTTTGGAGAAATGTTTCTTCAGGTTCTGTGCCCATTTTTTAAATGGATTGTTTTTTGGTGTTGAGTTGTATGAAATCGTTGTAAAATTTGGATGTTAACCTTTATATGTATTATTGGGGAATGTGTTTTCCCATTCAGGTTTTTTGTTTGTTTGTTTTAATTTAAAAATGTTTTTTAATTTTTATTTTCTTTTCCTTTTCATTTTGTTTATGGCTTCCTTTGCTGTGCAGTAATTTTCAATAAGAACAAATCTTTTTTTTTTTTTTTTTGACTTATTGACTTATTTGGCTTATTTGGCATATGGCCCACCATATGACTTACTGACTTATTGATTTATTGACTTACTTTATTTTATTTTTTAGAGAAAGATTGTGGGGCAGACTGACAGACAGACAGACAGACATCTGTTTGTTGTTCCACTTACCCATGTATTCATTGGTTGCCCTGACTGGAGATTGAACCTGCAACTGTGGCTTATCAGGATAACACTCTAGGCGACTGAGTTATCCAGATATTAATGACTTTTTTGTTCCATGTAGTCTTACTTATTTTTTCTTTTGTTTTTCTTGCCCAGGAGATATCAGAAAAAATGAGAAATGTTTGAGATTTTACTGCCTATGTTTTCTTGTGACTTTCATGTTTTGAGTTGTAAATTTAAGTGTTTAATCCATTTTGAGTTTACTCTTATACAAGGTCTTTCCGGGAAAAGGCCAGCCATTGTTAATATAACAAGAATGTTTGGTATGATTTTGATGTAACCTGGCAGCCAAGAAGCATGGACTGGAATATGCATGCGTTCAGATGATTCATAAGGCCACAGCTGTGGGCCATGATTAGCAGCTTCATCATGACAATGTGCCTGCTCATTCATTACATATCATCTAGTGTTTTGGTGAAACATCAGATCACCCTGGTGACTCAGCTGCCCTACAACCTAGGTTTGGCACCCTGTGACTTCTAGCTTTTCCCAAAACTAAAATCACTTTTGTAAGGGAAGAGATTTCAGACTGTAGGTAAAATCAGGAACGTAATACAGAGCAGCTGATGGCAGTTGGCGCAACTGTGTGAGGTCCCAAGGTGCCTACTTTAAAGGAGACTGAGGCATAATTGTCTCTTGTACATACAGTTTTTTGTACCGTGTGTCTTTCTCAGTAAATGTCTCCATTTTTCCTATCACATGGTTGGATACCTTTTGGACAAACCTCTTATGTGGTATAAAAAGATGGTCTAGTTTCATTTTTTGCCCCTGTCTGTCCAATTTTCCCAACACCTTTTATTGAGGAGTCTGTCTATGTTCTTGCCTCTGTTGTCAGATATTAATTTACCATATGGTTGTGGGTTATTTCTAGACTATTCTGTTCCATTGATCTGTATGTCTGCTTTTATACCACTACTATGCTATTTTGATTCCTGTATCCTTTTAGTGTAGTTTGATAGCAAGTAATGTGGTACTTCCAGCTTTGTTCTTCTTTCTCAAGATTGCTGTGGCTCTTTGGGGGCTTTGTGGTTCCATATAAATTTTTGGATTGTTCTAGTTCAGTGAAATATTCCATTGTTTTTTTTTTTTTTAAATATTTTATTTATTTATTTTTAGAGAGAGGGGAAGGGAAGGAGAAAGTGGGAGAGAAACATCAATGTGTGGTTGCCTCTCATGTGTCCCCTACTGGGGACCTGGCCTGCAACCCAGGCATGTGCCCTGACTGGGAATTGAACCACGATCCTTTGCTTCACAGGCCCATGCTCAATCCACTGAGCTATACCAGCCACGGCTCCATTGGTATTTTGATAAGAATTGCATGAAATCTGTAGATCGATCGCTACAAAGGTTTTAAATGTGACAAAAAGGGGTGCCTTTTCATAAACCAACTTTTCTACAATCTCAAAGCTAAAATCTCTGATTATAAAAACCCTACTTTTGGCAAAAATAAAATATGACTAGGAGACACTGTTCTGAGTGCCCTGTAATTTATCTAATCCTCACAGTAAGTCAGGGAGATATAGGTACTGTTAAAGATTAACATATTCATGTAAAGTCATAGCATTAGTAAGTGGTTGGAAGCTGATTAGAAACTAGATGGTGTTGCCCTGAAGTTCTTACACAGTCTCCTCCAAATCTTTCTAAAGTAATCATTCCACTAAGCTTTTTTCTTTAATTTAAAATTTTTAAAAGTTATATATGTATACATATATTTATAAATGTTTAAAATTATATAAAATATATACTTAGAGACAGAGAGAGAAGGAAAATTCTGATTTGTTGTTCCACTTCTTTATTCATTCATTGGCTGACTCTTATATCTGCCCTGACTGGGAATCAAACCCTGCAACCTTTGTGTATTGGGACAATGTACCAACTAACTGAGCTACCAGGCCAGGGCTCTCACTAAACTTTTAAAAGTGCATATATGTTTATAATAGAAATTTGTTGATTGCATTATAATAGTGCTGTTTGATGTGCCCTTTTTCACTTAATATATTGAGAACCACTGCTATTTAATGTGCTTTTTTCACTAATGTATTGAGAACCACTTTCTTTATCAGTGTTTTGCAAACTCACAAGCAGTGTTTATGTAGCTAATCATAGTTGTATAAATAAACTAGATTCACATGACTGTCTGCTTTGAGAATCACTGAAATATTTTCTTTTGCATAATACACTCATCCTATTTAAAGTCATTTAGTTAGCACTTGCCTTGTAACAGATGATAAGCTTTTTATGTTATAGGAACAAAGTCCCAAATCCCTCAGCTATGTGTGAGTGGGCTTGGCCTCATGGAAATGAAGTATGTTAAGAAAAATACTCTAAGTGCTGCAGTAGAAATAATTTGTTATGCTGATGTACATATTGGATATACAATGTTGGTTCAGAAGGTGTCCAGCCATGTAATATGCAAAATAGAGACATTTATTGATGATGCAAAGAATATTGTACATAGGACAATGATGCCTCAGTCCCCTTCAAAGTAGGCACCATGGGACCTCACACAATTCTCTCAATTGCCATCAGGTGCCCCATCATATTTTCCTGAATCTCATCAACAGTCTGAAATCTCTTCCCTTTCAAAGGTGATTTTAGTTTTGGGAAAAGCCAGAAGTTTCAGGGCACCAGATCGGGGCTTTAGGGGGTCTGAGTCACCTGGATGATTTGAAGTTTTGCCGAAAAACTGCCTGAGATGTGTGATCCATGAAATGCATGGTGGGCGTGTTCCTGATGAAGCTGCCAATCACAGTTGCCCATAGCTGCTGCCTTCTGAATCATCCAAATAGTTTCTGCAGAGGAATGTTGAAGCTTAACACAAAACTTGAGGCAGATTTGTTGCTGTACTTGTTCATTTCGAATGTGTCAGCCACACAGTACACATGCTCACTCAACAGCGTGTGCCATCCCCAGTGACTACTATAGTTAAGTCGTTGTTCACGCATGCTCATTTCAGTCCGCTCTCCTTGGGTGTTAGGTTACACTCATGTCACACAGACTGTTCTTGTTATATTAACAGTGACTAGTCCTTCTGCAGACACACCTCATACACTGAATATTTAAGAAAATACCTAATAAAATCTTTCTTAGCATGAGGATTTTGTAATGTTATCTTTCCCAGACCTAGTTTTTGGAAGTTCCTAACCTCCAGAAATACCTTTGTACTGATAATATTCTAAAGGGTGGTATTTTGTACTTTTATGACTAATACCTTTTTCACTTCCATTTTTCTGGTGAACTCCTATTTCTCAAGAACATATACCTTAATGTTTTCTCTGGGAATCTTTCCCAATTCACACAGGTAATAGAAAGTATCTTCTGTTATTTGTGCCACCACTTCACCTGTTTATCTTAGCACTGACAACACTGCTGTGTCTCCTGTATCCTTTACATGTCTGTTTTTGAAGCTTATTAAATCTTTTTATTCTTAACACCTAGAAATAGAGAATAATGTATATTAGACACTCATCCATTCTTTACTGGAGAAAAAGCTGATGAAAAATTACTGCTTAATATTATGCATATCTTATCACCATTTGAAAGACTTTTCTGGACAATGTAGCACTTATTTTAAGTTCAATTTTAAGAGACTTGGGAAATTCATAATGTTGGTACATGTACAACCATGTCCATTAATTACATTGAAGAGGTAGGTTTGAGTCAAAGGCTTGGTCACTATCAAAGATTTATTTGAGAAGATTGGATTTTAGCTTGACTGCTGGATAAACCTACTGAATTATTTTGACAGGAGGGGCTTATGATTGTGTTTACTTTTTTGTTCTTCAATTTTAATTTTTGATAACATTTTTGGTAGTAGTATTGAGGCAGGCATGAGAGTTGTGAGACTAGAGGCAGGAAGACCAGTTTATTCAGGTGAAAAGTGAGCAAGGCATGAAGGTGTGTTTATTAGTAGAACTAGGTATTCAGTGGAATATAGGTGTTAATTTAAGTGCAAGAGATTGGGAAACTGATTCGCTAACAATACTGTTAATCAAGATCAGAAATGTGGAGGTTGTTGATTTGTGGATGAAGATAGTTTAAGACATTTTGTATATAAGTTTCCAAATTGAGATAGTATAGATATTTAGCTCCTAAAATTAGTGTGTTGGGTTAAAATTTGTGTATATATACAGATTAATTTTTGTGAATGAAATGAAGTATTTTTTCAAAATGATCTTTGCTTAAAATTAATCTATATTTTGCCGTGTATAATGCACACCCATGTTTTTGGCCCATATTTTCAGGGGAAAAATCTTCTAATTTTTTAATACGATTTTTTATTTATATTAGATACTTGTTTTTTATAATATAAAGAATGTTTAGCTTTTTTTTTAACATAATATGGTAGAAGGAATTTTATGTAACAAATAATTACAAAACCCAAGGACAGCCCTGGCTGGTGTAGCTCAGTGGATTGAGCATGGCCTGCAAACCAAAGAATCGTGGTTCTATTCCCAGTCAGGGCACATGCCTGGGTTGCAGGCCGGTTCTTAGCAGGGGACACACAAGAGGCAACCATACATTGATATTTCTCTCCCTAACCCTTCCCCTTTTAAGATAAATAAATAAAATCTTTAAAAAAAAAGAACACTTAAGAAAAAAAGCCCAAGGACAGATAGATACAAGGTATTTCAGGTACTACCCATATATAATGCACATCCTTATTATTCCCTTAAAAATTTGGGCAAAAAAGAGTGCATTTTACACGGCAAAATATTGTGTAGTTTTTGTACAGAGTGGTGGCAGTTGGATATACTAATGTGAAATTTAGGTGAAAAGTTTGGGCTTGAGTTACAGTTCTGAGTCATAATGAATTTATTATTTAACTGTATTAATAGTAAGATTGGCTAGAGAAATATGTAAAAATAGGTGATAGCAAAATTCAGAGTTGAATCATTAGAAATACTTAGCCTTTAGGGGCAGATAGTAAGGGACAGCCCTCAAAGGAAATCAAGAAGCAGTCAGAGACTTGGAGGAAAACCAAATAAGTGGTAACTCAAGAGTCATGGATGCAAAATGTTCTAAAAGGAAGGTGTGCTGATCAGCTTTAAGTACTGAAAACATCATTAGAGTAGAGACTATATGTATTATGAAACAAGTGTCCATTTAATTTTGAACATAAAATATTCTTCATTACTTTAGGCTAATTTCATTGAGTGTTTGATACAGACACATGGATTCATGAGTAATTGGGAGGTGGGGAAGGAAATGCAAACGTCGATCATTTACAAGTGAACATTTGTAGTTTAAATATGGGTAACTATATTTCATTTTATAGTAACTTAGCAAGATAGGGAATGTGCAATATTACAGAAGAAGAAACCAGGATTTAAAGAAGAGGAAAATGTTCCTTAAGTCAAACCACTAATAATGGACAGAACTGGGATTGACTTTATGCCTGTCCATGCTTTCTCTATACTGTTGCAAAGGCAGAAAGGAAATGAAGATGTCCGTAGACTGTTTTGTCAAGTAGGCTGTGGTTTTGGTTTCTTTAAATCAGAGGTCCTTTCAAAGAGAAATGTGTGGTAAGAGTTAACAGAGCATGTATTTTCATTGTCTTTTAGATTCAAAGAGCATGTACAGAATAATTTGCCTAGAGATCTTCTGACTGGTGAACAGTTTATTCAGCTGCGAAGGGAATTAGCCTCTGTAAATGGACATAGTGGTGATGATGGTCCACCTGGTGATGATCTGCCATCAGGAATTGAAGACATCACTGATCCGGCAAAGGTAATTAGACTGATTTAAAAATTCATTGAGAAACTAGACCTTGTATCATTTGACTCTGTATGAGATATGATTTGTAGCTCATATAAAGTTAATTTCTGATGAAGGCAAGTGGGAATTCTTTAGTTGGTATAGTTTGAATAGAGATTTAAGTAGAGAATATATTTTACCATGAGACATCTGGAAATAGCTTAGACAGAATATTTTGCCTAATTATGCTATACAAGCCCTATTTAAAAAACAAATTAGAAAGTAATTTATAAGGAAATTCTCTTATAAATTTTAGTACTGTTAATTGTACTTGCACAAAATTGATAACAGTTTAAAACCTACCACTAGTCCAAGACTAAGCTATGTATAGATAATGGTAAAATGCAGTGGTATTTAAACATTTCAGTATATAACTTGTGTGACTTTAAATTTTTCATTTTCTTCCCAAGCTGATTACTGAAATAGAAAACATGAGGCATCGAATCATCGAAATTCATCAAGAAATGTTTAATTATAATGAGCATGAAGTTAGTAAAAGGTGGACATTTGAAGAAGGTGTAAGTGCTTTTATTTTGTAATTATCTTGAAAATATAGGAATAGGAGTGATGTATTTTTCAGTTTCAAGTAATGCCCATCCTACTTTTTTTCCTTTACTTTTTTTACTACTTTCTATACTACTTTTTCCTTTTTTTCTTTATTTTGCTTACTTAAGTCATGGTGTTTGTCCCATTTGTTGTTACCATTACCAGGTTTATCATTTCCATGATGAGTTTCAGAATCTTACTAGACTTAGACTTCCTTGAATTGCAAGATATCTCTTTAATGAAAAACAATGCTTTTTATAATTTTTCAATTTTAAAAATCAACTTTATTGAGTAATACTTTACACACAACAAAATGCACTCATTTTAGGTATACAGTAAAATGAAGGTTTTATACAATCTAATTTTTTATTTCTGTTATTAATAGCTTTAGATAAAATTCACATATAAAGTTCATCTCTTTAGATTATATAATTCAGTAGTTCATTAAATATTCACAAATAACTACAATTCAGTCGAGTAAATTTTAGGATATTTTTTTTCACCTAAAAAAACAC
>PVKM010022885.1:0-21522 GCA_004027735.1 Carollia perspicillata | reverse complement strand
ATAAATGCAACTAAGGTATGTTAGAAGATACACAATATAAATAGATATAAATTGTGACAACAATAACATAAAGTGTGGGGAAGGAAGTTGAAGCATAGAGTTTTGCATGTGATTGAACTTACATTGCTATTAGCATAAAATAGACTGTTATAAGTATAAGAATTTTATGTAAGTCTCAAGGTAACCACATATACATCCATATACACATACATAAAACCTACAGAAGTTACACTAAAGAAAAAGAAGAGTCAAAATTTGCTAATACAAACAATCAAGAAAACACAAAAAGAGTCAGTGAGAGAAGAAAGACAAAGTACTGCAAGACTACAGAAAACATTAGCAAAATAGCAATAATAAATTCTTACCTATCTATAATTACTTTAAATGTAAATGAATTAACTGCCAGATCAAAAGAAATAAAATAGCTGAGTGGATAAAAAAAAAGCCTAACTATATGCTGTATACAAGAAACTAAATTTAAGGACACACATAGGCTGACAGTGAAGAAATAGGAAAAGGTATTTCATGCAAATGATAACTGAAAGAAAGCAGGGGTGGCTAAAGTTATATCAGAATAAACAGACTTTTTAGTTAAAAAATGTCACCAGAGAAAGAAGATCAGACAATAATAAAAGGGTTAATTCACCAGGAAAACATAATGATTAGGAATATATGTAAACCCAACATTAGTACCCTAAATATAGAAATGAAACATTGACAAAACATTGACAGAATATTGAGAAACTGGCATCAATACAATAATAATAGCAGGCTTCAATAGCCCTTCTTTAATAATGGATAAAACATTCAGACAAAAGATTAGTAAGTAAACAGAAGAGTTGAACAACAAAGGGACCTAATAGGTATACAGAACATTTCATCTAACAGCTGCACAGTGCATATTCTATGTAAGTGCATGTGGAACTTTCTCTAGGATAGATCACATTAGATCAGAAAACAAGTCTTACAAATTGAAGATTGAAATCACACCAAGTATCTTTTCTGACTACAGTGGAATGAAACTAGAAATCAACATCACAAGGGAAACTGAAAAATTTACATACATGTAGAAATTAAACAACATACTGTTGGATAACCATTTAGTCAAAGAAGAAATCCAAAAAAATGAGAAAATACTTTGATACAAATGAAAATAAAATTTATAAGATGCAAAAAAAGCAGTAGTAAGAAGAAATTCATAGCAATATACAACTTCAAAACAAAAAAAGAAAGATCTTAAATCAACAGCCTAATTTTATACCTCAAGGGTCTAGAAAGAGAAGAAGAACTAAGGCCTGAGTTAATACAAGGGAGAAAATAACAAAGATGAGAACAGAAATAAATAAAATTAAAAAAATAGAAGAAATAAGAAATCAACAAAACTAAGAGTTTAGTTTTTGAAAAAATAAACAAAACTGACACTCTTATACTACCTAAAAAAAAGACTCAAATAAAATCAGAAATGAAAGAAGAGACATCACCACTTTTGCCACAGAATCAAAAAAGATCATAAAACACTATATGAATAGTTATTTAAAAAAATGAATATTTTAAAAGAAATGGAAAAATTCCTGGAGACATATAATCTATTAAGGCTGTACCATGAAAAAGTAGATAGTATGGATATGAATCCCTAATCTGAAATTTCTGAATAAAGAAAAGTTCAGACCAGATAAATTCTACCAAATACTTAATGAAAAATGAACACCAAGCTTTCTCAAAGTCTTACAAAAAAATTGAAGAAGAGGAAATACTCCCACACTTATTTTATGAGTTCAGCATTAACCTGATACCAAGGCCAGAGAAGGATACCACAAGAAAATAAAACTATAGGTCAATATCCTTGATGAGTATGGATGCAAAATTTCTCCATAAAATACTAGCATACTGAATCTTATAGCACATTTAAAGGATCGTACACCATGTAGTAGAATATTTATCTCTGGGATGCAAAGATAGTTCAACAAACAAAAATCAATGTGATATACTACATTAACAGATTAAAGGATGCAAATAAAAACTGTATGATCACCTCAATAAATGCAGAAAAATGTTTGATAAAATACCTTTTTCTGACAAAATTTTTAAACAAATTAAAAATAGAAGAAAAGCACCTTAACAAAATTAAGTCCATATATAAAAAACCCACAGCTAACATTATACTCAATGGCAAAAAACTGAAAGATTTTTCTCTAAGATCAGGAATAGGGCATGGATCCCCACTCTCACCACTTCTAGTCAACTTAATACTGGAAGTCCTAGCCAGAGTAAGTAGGCAAGAAAAAGAAATGTATCCAACCCAGAAGGGAAGAAGTACAATTGTCTCTATTTGTAGATGACATGATCATATAGAAAACCCTAAAGACTTTGCTAAAAAACTGTTAGAACTAAGATACAAATTCAGTACAGTGGTAGGATACAAAATGAATATGCAAAACACAGTTGCATTCTTATACACTAACAATGAACTATCTGAAAAAAAAATTTAGAAAACAATTCTACTTACAATAGACCAAAAAGAGTTCTTAGGAACAAACTTAACTAAGGAGGTGACTGACTCGTGTGCTGGAAGCTACAAGAACACTGATGAAATAAGTAAAAGAATACACAAACAAATGGAAAGACATACTGCGTTTATGAAATGGAAGACTTAATATTGTCAAAATATCCACACTACCAAAAGCAATCTATAGACTCAATGTAATCCTTATCAAAATCCCAATGGAATTTTAAAAAGAAATATAAAAAATAATTCTACAATTCATATGGAACCATGGACCATGAATAGCCAAAGCAATCCTGAGAAAGAGAACGAAGCTGTAGGTATCACAGGTGGGAGAGAGCAAAGGGAGAAAAATTGGGGCAACTGTAACAGAACAACAATAAAATGTTAAATAAAATAAATAAATAAAAAGTATATTACAGTATATCATGCTAACCAAAACAGCATATAGACTGAGGGAACAGATAGAAATCCCAGAAATACATCCATGTATGCATGGCCCCTTTGGCCATACAAAGAATACATAGTGGGGAATGGATAGTCTATTCAACAAATGGTGTTGGGAAAACTGGTGATCTACATGAAAAAGAATGAAATTGAACCATTATTTTTCATCACACATGAAACCAGATTAAAGACTCAAATTTTAGACCTGAAACTTTAAAGCTGCTAGAAGAAAACAGAAGAAAAGTTTCATGCCATTGGTCATGGCAATAATTTAATGGAAATGACACCAAAAGCACAGGCAACAAAAGCAAAAATAAACAAGTGGGATCCCATGAAACTAGAAAGCTTTGACACATGGCTAGTAGCCATATGAAAAATGCTCAATCATCAGGGAAATGCTAATTAAAACCACAACGGGATGGCTCTGTACACCCATCAGGTTGGCAGGCATATATGTGTATGCCAAAATCCCGAAAGACAACAGTATAGGAGAGGATGTGGAAAAATGAAACTCTTGTACTCTGTTGGTAGAAATACAAAATAGTGCATGTCTAAAGCAAACAGTGTGGAGGTTGCTCAAGAAATTAAAAATAATACTACCATATGATTCATTGACAGTTCCTTATCCAAAAAGACTGTCACCAGGATGTCAAAGAAACAGCTCTCCATCTTCACTGCAGCACTATTCCTAAGCGCCATGATGTAGAAACAACCTAAATGTCTATTGACAGATGAATAGATAAACTGTGGTATATACATACATTAGAATTCTATTCAGCCTTAAAAAAGAAGGAAATTCTGTGATAGATGACAGCATGGATGAACCTTAGAACATATTGTAAGTGAAATGAGCCTGTCACAGAAAGCCCAACACTGCATGATTCCACTTAGGTGAGGTAACTGAGATGGTCAAAATCATGCAATCAAAGAGTGAGATGGTGGTTGCTAAGGGCTGGAAGGAGCAGAGGGAGTGCAGAGTTATTAGTCAGTGAGCATCAAGTTAATCGAGATGATAAGCTGGAGATCTGGTGGACAGCTTGTACCAACAGCCAACGATAATAAAGCATACTTCATAAAGGTTTGTCGAGGCTAGATCTCACATCAAGTGTTCTTACCACCACAAAATAAGTTAAAAAATAAAAACTGTATTTTCTTCAGAGACTTTTATGTTTTCGTTTAAATCATGGATCCATTTAAAATTTATTTAGATTTAAGTTTTGAAACAGTGATTTAACTGAGTTACCTTTCCCAAAACTGATAGCTGCCCTAATGCCATTTGTCAGCATCATTATTTTTCCATTCATTTGAAATCCCATTTGTGTCAAATATTTTATGTGTTTCTAGACTTTGTATCATTTCACTTATTTTTCTTTTATTTCTGACACTGGTACAATGCTGGTTAATTACTTCATCTTTACCATCTGGTATGCCCAGGCTCTCTGTATTATTTTTCTTTTAAATTTTTCTCGAGTATGTTTTTAGTTTACTATTTCAGAAGAAGTTCAGAATTACAACAAATTATTTTGAGAGTTTTAAGTGAATTGCATTAAATATATAGGTTAATTGACTGAGAGTTGTTTACAATAACAAGTGTATTCATACAAGAATATGGCTTCTTTCTAATAAAATCTTTTATGTCTTATGGTTAAATTTTAGCATTTTCTTCATATGGGTTATATGCTTTTCTTTTTTGCCAAT
The DNA here is from genome assembly GCA_004027735.1 of Carollia perspicillata. Taxonomy (NCBI): domain Eukaryota; kingdom Metazoa; phylum Chordata; class Mammalia; order Chiroptera; family Phyllostomidae; genus Carollia; species Carollia perspicillata. The sequence continues at coordinate 16,874 of PVKM010022885.1, read as the reverse complement.
GGGAAATGACTTTTTACCATTATATTTTATAACTAGATATTGCTGGTATGAATAAAAGCAATAGTTTTTGTTACATTTATTAGGTAATGGTCACCTACAAAACTTGATTATTGTTTTTTATAGGTGAGACCATTGTAAGTGTTTTAAAGAGAAAAACAGGTGCCTTGGGATCCAGAAAGGGGATGCTGACTGGCCACCGTAGAGGCCTCACAGGTTGTGAATTTCAGTTGTGCAGTTACAGAAACTGAACCCTCACCAGTAACCCCTCAGATGGATAAAATACACATTAGCAGAGACCTAATGGATAAAGAAGAATATTAACTTATTAATATACTATGAAGGATCATTCCTTTGTAGGGACAGAATGATCTTATGTCTCAATGCAAGACACTCCGAGTTTTCTTTTTGAGGTAGCTAGGAAATAAAATTAACAATAAAGAATTTGCTTGAACAGCAAAATTCATTTCACTTGGGTCATACTGGAATTGAATTTTTTCAAACCCTAAGCACATAGCAAAGATTTCTACAAGGTCCAGAGTTCTGCCTGAACAAATTTCATTCTCCTGGCCAGTACTGGACAGGTGCTCCTAAAGTTTGCCTTCCAGACCAAGCAGTTTTCTGCTGGCCGCTGACTTCTGTAAGTGCATTTTTGTTTAGGTGTATTCTTACTTCCCAGAAAGCGTTGTTTTTAGAAGAGCAAGTCTTTTTATGAGGAGAAAGATACCTTGTCTCTTCGCATGATGTGTTGATTTAATTAGATTAACATTCAGAAGGTGGCCTTCATTTTCTGATTTCCAAGTTTAGGGGGTGTGTGGGAAAATTACCTAACCATGGACTCCTCCACTCATGGTTTCTACAGCCATAGTGAAAAAACAGGAGGTTTGGTGGCCGCGTTGGTTTTCATAATTCCTTTTGTGCAAATTAAGGTTGTTAAATACACAAAGGTAAAGTTAATAAATACATTTTGATAACGGAGGGGTCATTGCCAAAGTTGGGAAGGATGGGCCAGGTAGTGCTTGAATGTGTGTACCTAAGACCTTCTGCACCTCAGTTCCCTTTCTGTGGCCAACTGTAACCCCACATCTGCAAGAATCCCACTGACAGATGAGGGGTACTCCAGGGGGCAAAAGGCTCAGATACTTTCAAGAATAATTTTGGATAATAAGCAGGGAATTCTGTTCTTGTCTTTGCCTAGGAATAGTATGTTTCAAGCCCTGAACCAGAGGAGAATTTAGCCCCTTAAGAATAACTAGGTAGATAAAACTGCTCAACTTAATAAGTAAATATCACTTCATTACAGTTTGGCTCAGTGCAATTTATTGAAGTCAGTCCACTGGCCATTATCTGAAACATTAAACATAGTTTCAGCTAGGCTTGCTTAAGCTGAGAGAACACACAAAGTACCCACCACAGTCAACAGAAATGCAAATCGAAAGAGGAGCCAGATAGAAAGTAGTGTACACTGTACACATAACCTTAGAAACAAAGGCTAATTAGCCTGAACAGGTGCATTTCACTTGGTCCTGCTGCTTGAACATCTATTACTGTACCTTTACTTATCTCCTTTATGATTTACATATTTTCTATTTATAAATCATACTCTATACTTCCCCCATGCTGCTGAAGTGGGTGATGGTCTTACTTCCACGTTACAAATAAAGCCGTTTCAGAGGGTGCCATCCTTAGCTGAAAGTGTAAAAGTGAGTAGCCTTCCCAGAGCCCATGTTTCCTGCACCCTCTTTCCAGGACCATCAAGGCTGTCACAGCGCATTTCACTAGACCACCTTCCCCAGTGGCAGCTGGCATACCATGGCCACATCCCGAAATAGCATCCACATATGCACGAATAAAAATTTCAGGACCAGAAGAGGAAATCCTCAATAACCTGTTGTTGAATTACTGAAGGCGTCCTATAAATAGGGTGGATTTTTAATTTTTGGGAATGGTTTCCAGCAAAAGGTAGGAAGAGGCTGAAAAAAAAGGCTGAAAAAAAAAAATCAAGGCAGGCCTGAGTGGAAGAGGACTCCAGCAGAGGCAGAGTAAGAGAAATTAGAGAAGAAGGAAGAAACGTGGGGCGAAGGGTCCCTCAACTCAGGACAGAATCAAATGGCCATTTCGGGGAGAACCTGGAAAGAGCCACTGGACTTTGGGATCAACAACTCATTAATGGCCTCAAGGAGCAGTTCCAGAAAGAGCGTGCAGAGCAGGGTCAGACCACCGAGGTGGAGAAGGGAAAGGTCAGTCAGCGGAGGAGGCACTATAGCTGGGTGGTTAAACTCAGGCATCTGTGGTTAACTAGTCTGAGTCCAAACCTGCATTCTCTACTAACTGGCTCTGTGTTTCTGATGAGTTACTTAAACTTTCCAAGACAGATAGTGTCTGGTTGTACAGGTGAACTAATGACAGTACCTGCCTCAGGAGGAATAAATGTGGTAATGCGTATAAACACTCGGCGTAGTACTGGGCTCCTGCAAAACAGTCAATAAATGTTTATTGTTAAAAATAGAGGCAGTAATGTCCTCTAGGTCCACCCATGCTATCATAAATGGTAAGATTTCACTCTTTTGTTATGGACAACTAATATTTTATTTGATGTGTGTGTGTGTGTATAAATATATATGTATATATTTCACAACTTTTTTAAAGAAATTAAATAATTGCTCTATTTTCTCAAGCATCTGACCAAGATCATGAAGTAGCAAAGATATGGAAAAAGGGAGAATTGTGGGGAAAATGTAGAAAGAATTAATTACATAAAAGAGAGAGCTGCGATTTTTCTGTCATGATACAAACGAGACAACTCATGACCAGGAGTCCTGGGTAATGCATAGGAAAGTAAGAAGGGGATACCGATACACCACAGCTTTTTTATTCACTCATCTATGGATGGTCACTTGGGTTGATTCCACATCTTGGCAATTGTAAGTGATGCTGCCGTGAACATAGGCGTGCACATACTCTTTTGAATTAGTGCATTGGATAGACCAAGAGGGTATTAGGCTAACTGAAGCAAGTCAGTTAGAGAAAGACAAATGCCACATGATTTCACTTTTATGTGGAATCTGAAGAACAAAATTAAAACAGAAAGTACACTGGTGTTTGCCAAAAGGGCGAGGGGGTGGGGGCTTCGTGAAAGAGGTGAAGAGATTGTGAAGTACAAATTGGTAGTTACAAAATAGTCATGGGCATGTAAAACACAGCACAGGGAATGCAGTCAATGATGTTGTGATAACTATGTATGGTGCCTCGTGGGTCCTGGTGGGAACACTTTGGAAAGTGTATGATTGTCTAGGCACTATGCTGTTCACTAGAAACTAATACAAGATATCAATGAAAGTAAACTGTAATTAAAACAATAGAGGCAATAAATTTTGACACATTGAATAAACAAAGAAGGAAAAGTGTTTGAAGAATAGGAAACACTTGAGATTGTTTATAGGCCAAGTAAAATAGTGTGAAGGAAGATATTGGTGCTGTAAGAAAGGATGGTTAATGGACGTATGAGGGGAGAGTGAAGACAAAATGATGAAAGGAAGGGAGCCTTGGCCAGCCATGCCTTTTACGGCAGAGTAAAAGCAAGTTAAAGAACTTGTTAGATTGCCTTGATCTTCAGAGTATAACTAAGAGGCAAATTTATTTGCTGAGAGACTAGAGATGGGGTGATGGAGATGGAGTGAATGTTTAATGGCCTAGCTGAGGAAAAAAAAATATTTGGAAGAGTTGCCCTGCGTGCCACCTGCTACGATAAACTGATGAAAGAGGAGCACGGGCCAGGAGAAACAGCTAAGCCCTGCAGGGCAGGCTCACACAGTACGATTTCATGCTGGGCCAGGCAGCCAAATGTCCAGTTAAGAGACTAATACTGAGAGTTTGCCCAGAGTGGTGACCTGTAATGAGGTATAGGAGAGTCTGGAGAAGATGGGTCCCAGAAAGCAAGGGACAGCACACTTGCCGTCTGGTTGTGAGATTCAGGTGGGAAATAGCCAGGTGATGCTTGATATGAGCTGAGGGTCAGAGAGACAGGGAATGGAAGGTTAGTGTAGGTAGAGGTTAGATGCATTTTACTGCATCTTTCTAGAATTCACATTAACTTTCATGGCATTTGAGAGACATTGACTTCTTGAACACACTAAGGTAATTTTTACAATGAAAGAAAATGTGCAAACCTTCACTAGAAACAGAAAAAAGCTTTGAGTCTGTCTCCTTTTGATAAATACTAAAAAAATGCCCAGAGGTTATTCTGTTTTCTTGGCCAAACTTCTTCCCTGAATATTGACTTCAAGGTCAGAAAGTCAGGAAAGTAAAGAAAATCTTGCTCCTTCCAGCTTCTGGTGGCCTCTGGCAGTCCTTGATTTGCAGCCACATCACCCCAATCTCTGTCTCTGTCTCAACATCGCTGTCTTCTTTCTAGATGTCAAAACTCCCTCTGCTGCTTTCTTATAAGGACACTTCTGAGCATGTTCAGGGCCCATGTGGATAATCCAAGATAATCCTCTCATCTCAAGGCCCTTAATCATACCTGCAAAATAATCCTTTTTTAGATAAGGTAATACAGGTTCCAGACATTAGAAATGTTGCAGTCAGGGTTCCCAGGAGAAACAGAGCCAACAGGAGACTATCTATCTATCTATCTATCTATCTATCTATCTATCTATCTATCTATCTATCATCATCATCTGTCATCATCTATCTATCTTAAGTAATCTGCTTATGTGAGAGCTGGAAAGTCTGAAATCTGTAGGTCAGGTGAGCAGGCTGGAAACTGAGGCCAGAATTGATGCCATAGTATTGGGACAAAATCTCTTCTTTAATTTTTTACTTTGAAGGCCTTTAACTGATTGGATGAGGCTCACCCACCACATCAAGTGAAATCTTTAAAGTCAACAATCAAGATGTTAACCACATCTACAAAATATCTTCACAGTAAAAACTAGATTAGTGTGGTATTAAATAACTGAGTACTAAACTCTAGCCAAGGGGACACATCAGACTAACCATCATAGGACACATATCTTTGAAGGCCAAGTATAGTTAAGATTTAGGTAATATAGAAAAATAAAGAGTAAAAAGTGAAAGTACCCTATTTTCTGTCCTTCATCTAGCTCTTCTCCCTAGAAGAAACCATATTAACTGTTTGGTTTTATACTTTCAGATTTTTCCCATGTTATTTATAGATTTACTTAAGATACTTATATGTGCATATACCTATTTATATGTATTATAAATTGGACTCGCTTTTTAAATATTCTGTCGGAGAAATTTCTGCATCTGTACATACAGGTTTACTTCAATTTTTTAACCACTGTATGGGTGTCCAAGGTATGAATGTACTGATGATAGACCTTTATTTTCAATTTCTTTTTATTACAAACAGCACTTTCACAGTACATGATCCTCACTCATGTCTACATGTAATTATATTTCTAAGAGATATCCTTAGCTGTGGACTTGCTAAATCAAATGGAACTCACATTTTGACATTTGATGACACCCCTAAATTATTCTCCATAAAAGATATATTAATTTGCACTCACACAAACATAAAGAATACTCATTTTTTACATAGTCTTCCTATTGGGAATCACAGTTTTAATATTTCACAGCTTGATTAAGGGAAAGTAACACATCATTGTTGTCCCAGTTTGATTTTTCTTAATTAGTAATGTGACTAAACATCTTTTCACACACTTATGGCCATTTTAATTTTCTTTCCATAAACTGCCTATGCCTATTCTTTGCTCATTATTTGTTGCAATGTATTTTTCTTATTGATTTTTAGGAGCATTTTATTTATTAGACATAGTCTACTTTATGAATTACAATTATTTTATACCTATGTCTTTCACTTGCTTATGAACTTCAAAATATTTTTGCTCTTTTCAGTATATTTTATTGATTATGCTATTACAGTTGTTCCATTTTTTTCTCCCCTTTATAACCTCCTCCCTGTAACCCTCCACTCTCCAGCATTCCCTCCTCACTTGGTTCATCCCCATGGGTTGTACATATAAGTTCTTTGGCTTTTCCATTTCCTACACTGTTCTTAACTTCCCCCTGTCTATTCTGTTTCTACCAGTTATGCTTCTTATTCCCTGTACATTTCCGACCCCATTCTCCCCCTCCCCATCCTCATTGATAACATTCCATGTGATCTCCTTTTCTGTGATTCTGTTCATGTTCTGGTTGTTTGCTTATTTTTTTGTTTCTGATTTTTAGATTCAGTTGTTGATAGTTGTGAGTTTGTTGTCATTTTACTGTTCATAGTATTTTTATCTTCTTTTTCTTAGATAAATCCCTTTAACATTTTATATAATAAGGGCTTGGTGATGATGAGCTCCTTTAACTTTACTTTATCTGGGAAGCACTTTATCTGCCCTTCCATTCTAAATGATAGCTTTGCTGGATAGAGCAATCTTGAATGTAGGTCCTTGCCTTCCATGACTTGGAATACTTCTTTCCACCCACTTCTTGCTTTTAAGTTTTCTTTTGAGAAATCAGCTGATAGTCTTATGGGAACTCTTTTGTGGGTAACTGTCTCCTTTTCTCTTGCTGCTTTTAAGATTCTCTCCTTCTCTTTAATCTTGGGTAACTTAATTATGATGTGTCTTGTTGTGTTTCTTCTTGGATCCAACTTCTTTGGGACTCTAAGTGTCCTGGACTTCCTGGAAATCTATTTCCTTCACCAGATTGGGGAAGTTTCCTTTCATTATTTGTTCAAATAAGTTTTCAATTTCTTGCTCTTCCTCTTCTCCTTCTGGCATCCCTATGATTCAGATGCTGGAATGTTTAGAGTTGTCCCAGAGGTTCCTGAGACTCTCCTCATTTTTTGAATTCTTGTTTCTTCATTCTGTTCTGGTTGAATATTTATTTCTTCTCTCTGCTCCAACTCTTTGATTTGAGTCCTGGTTTCCATCCCTTCACTATTGGTTTCCTGTTTATTTTCCTTTATTTCACTTTGCATAGCTTTCATTTCTTCCTTTGTTTTGCGACCAAACTCAATAATTTCTGTGAGCATCCTGATTACTAGTGTTTTGAACTCTGCATCTGATAGGTTGTTTATCTCCTCATAACTTAGTTTGTTTTCTGGAGCTTTGATGTGTTCTTTCATTTGGGCCATATTTGTTTGCCTCAGTGTGCCTGTTGTGTTGTAAGGGGCAGACTTAGGTATCCACCAAGGTGGAGCAACCCACTTTGCTGGTTTTTGGCACTGTGTGTGTGTGGGAGGAGTCTGAGAGGGAACAATGCCACTTGCTAGCTTGCTGGGCTCTTGTCCCACTTTCTGTTACTTATCTTGTTTCACACAAGTGAATTGTGCCCTTTCAGGTGCTGATTCCCAGGTGGGTGGTTTTGTGTATGTCCTAGGAGCCTGTGGGTCTTTCCAGCAGACTCTCTGGTGAGTCTGGGAGTTTCTCCTGCTGCCTCATCTTCCACAGGTGTTTTCAGTCACAGGTTTTGAGGCTTTATTTCCCTGCACTGGAACCCTGGGTTGCATGGTTTTTCTCACTCCCCAGTTGTTCCTCCTGGTTTATCTGCACATGAATGTGGGGAATCCTATCCACCAGCTGCTGCCTCACCAGCTAGCGCCTTACCTGCCCTTGTCTATCTCTGCCTTGTAGTATGTCCTCTCCATCTGGCTACCTCTCTCTGCCCCTCCTACCAGCCTGAATGAATGTATGTTCTTCAACTTTTTGATTCTTTAAGAAAATCAAACTTCATGGAACTCTGACAGCTCCTTGCAATGCTGGTTGTTTTTGTTTTTAAATGAGTTGTCATCCCTCTTTTGGTTGTGCATGGAAGTGAAGTGCTTCTACCTAGGCCTCCATCTTGAACTTTATTTTTGTTTTGTTTTTTTTAAATATTTTATTTATTTATTTTTAGAGAGAGAGGAAAGGAAAGAGAAAGAGTGGGAAACATCAATGTGTGGTTGCCTCTCCTGTGTCCCCCACCAGGGATCTGGTCTGCAACCCAGGCATGTGCCTTGACTGGGAACCGAATCGGTGACCCTTTGCTTCACAGGCCCGTGCTCAATCCACTGAGCTACACCAGCCAGGGCTATTTTTGTTTTCTTTTATGGATATTTTTGTATTTGTCAATATTTTCCTCCATGGCTTCTTGGTTTTGTGTTCTGTTTAGGAAAGTCTTTCCAACTTTCTATTAGGTGGTGAGTAGAAAACTGAATGATTTTATGTTTTTTCACAGGGTTTAAATTTGACTCCCATAGTGCTAGCAAACCCAGATAACTGATAGTTGGCTACAGTTGTCATGACTGTCTAGAAACTGTGTATTCTCCCAGTGCTTTGACAGAACTGACCTCTCTAGATATCTTTGTTTTCAAAGAATTTTCTGTGCTTATTAAATCAGCTGTTATTTTAATTACTTTTTTCTGAATGCTCCAGAAACTAGTTTATTCATTTCCTTATTTCATACCCTGTAATTCACAGATACAGCATTGTTTTGTTGTTGTTGTTTCCTTACAATGGAATCAGTGACAAAAAAAGCAAAAAAAAATCAGGAGGTAAACTCACAGCTTAACCTCCAGCATCAGCCTAGTAATAGGGCTATTTCTTAGTTTCTTTCTGTGCCATTTGTATTTCGGCTTTTTATTCCCTGTCATTTAATTGATGGAGAGTTAGTTCCCTATAGTTTCATTTTTTTCCACAGTAAGATTCCAAATTGAAGGTGGTGTCTCATATGAAAATTGTATCTTTTTAAAAATAATAACATCTGCCATTTCACACTGTAGAAACTGGTCCTGATCAATGCATCACGATCAAGTCACGTGGCTTCAAGTGACATTCCAGCACCCCAGGAAACACTAAATACGAATGATTATCCTGTCACTTGGTGTAATGGGGCTCCCTGTTGGGCTGCAATCGAGTGCTCCCTTGTTTCTTTGATGTTTTGCCCATTTCAAAGTAAATCTCAATGATATTTTTATACACAACACTGAAGCACTTGAATTTTTTCTCTATAGATGTTTATATCAATGCATTTCTTTATTCTGTTTGTAGTCCCAAAATTTGATAAATACAAGCTCTCAAACAATTTCAAAGTGTTTTAAAAGTCTGTTGTCCATTGAACCTTTTAAGGCATGGATAGTTTTTTTTTAATATATATTTTTTATTTTTTCACTTGCAGTTGACATAAGGCATGAATAGTTTTTAAAGAGTCACATTTTGAAAGTTATCTGTTTAAAGAGTAACTTTTTGGATTTATTTATTTATGCTTTTGTTGCCCTTGCTCCAGGGAGACATATCCAAAGTAATTGTTAAAACCAATGTCAAAAAGATTACTGCTTATATTTTTATCTGGGATACAGAGAATAAACTAATGGTTGGAGAGGGGAGGAGAGTGAGTACAAAAAAGGTGAAGGGAAATAAGAGGTACAAACTGTATGACATCACTTATATGTGGAATCTAAGAAAAGCTGCAATCATAGAAACAGAGAGCAGAATGGTATTTGCCAGGGGTTGGGGGTTGGGAAAGGAAATGGGGAAATATTGGTCACAGGCTACGAACTTCCTGTTATAAAATGAGTAAGTTCTGGGGATCTAATGTGCAGCATGTTGACTATAGTTAATAGTACTATATTATATACTTGACAGTTGCTAAGAGAGTAGATGGTAAATATATTCACCACACATACAAATGCTAATTATGCAAGGTGATGAAAGTATTGACTAACCCTAACCAATGATCTGGTTATCATCTCACAATATATACATGTATAAAATTATTATGCTATACATCTTAAACTTGCATAATGTTATATGTCAATTATATATCAATAAAGCTGGAAAAAAGCTGTGTTAATAGCCCAGGAACCTTAATCCTCAGGTGGATAGCTCGTAGGTGAGATGACTCTGAAGCAAGAGTTCTTCACTATTTCTCAGAGTTTCCTTGTGTAATAAAATGTCAGCCATCCAGACAGATAGCTGGATTGACAACATTTATTTTACTGTAGGGACTTATCTTTTCTTTCTCACTTCCCCCCACTCTCCTACTAGTGCATTCTAAATCTCCAGATAAAGTGCTGGCACTTGAATCCTCATCAGAGTCTGCTTCTGTCTAAACCCAAATCAAGACAAGCTTAAGATGGGATTCGAACCCAGGTTTTGGACTCCAGAGTCTATGGTCTTACCAATTCCTCTACTGACACCAGGAGGCAAGTTAGGCAGAGAGCAGGAACTAAAAAGTATGGCAGCTTGAGAAGGTCTACTGGGTTTGAAAAAATAGTCCAGGATGGCTAGAATAGAATGTCTTAAGGAATGGGATATAGGAGGAGGGAGATGAGTCTGGAAATGCAGCCTGGAATAATAAGTTCATGAAGTATTTGTAGGTCAAGTTCAGGTGTTTAAGCTTTATCACAAAGGCAATAAGAAGTCATTGGATAGTTCTACTCAGGGTGTGATATGATCAGATATCCATTTTCAAAATTTCTTTTGGTATAAAGAATGAATTGGGGTAAGGGGCAGTGGAGAGATTAGAGTTAGGAAGACTAGTTCTGAGGCTACAGCTATTAGGAGAGTGACGGTGTGGAGAGAAAAGAAGGAGCTGGCCTGACAGATGCTTAGGGCATAGAGTCAGTGTACCGTGGTGATAGATGTGTTTGGGTGCATGCACGCACAGAGATCAAGAGGTGTAGGATGACTGGCAGGGAGGATCGTTTGTGTGGCTTTAGGAAGAGGACAGTTTCAACTGGACACACTGAGTTGCAAGTGGCTGAAGGCTACCCAGGCGGAGATATCCAGAAACAGATGAAGAAAGAGCTCTGAGACTTAGGAAAGAGTTCATAAGTAGATATACAGAATTTGGAATAGTGATTGATATTTGAAGATCTTAAAGCCCTGAACATGGATGGAATTCCTTGGGAAAATGGAGAAAAGGCTATGGAAAGTATATGAAAACTTTTCATGTACATTATCCCATTTGATCTTTGTAACAACTGTCTGAAGCAGGGAGGAAAGATATTTTCATAAGTATCTTGTAAGGGGGAAAATTAGGACACACAGAGAGATTAGGTGGCTTCTCCCTTAAAGCGGCAGAGCTGAGGTAAGAAATAGGTCTCCCGGATTTATGTCCAGTGCTCCTGCTGCCACGTCACAGTGTCCCTTTCAAAATACATTAGCACGCCTATATTGAATGATATAGGTCCTTTCCAGAAAAGTGATTTTAGAGAATGCATAATATCTTTCCTCACATTATACGTGTCTCTATTACATTGGAGAAGCCTGTCAAATGTCTAATCATGATATATGATATTCTTTTCTGTAATCTTTAGTTGCTTGCTGATAATTGGACAGACATTTAACACAGTGACTAGACATAGGCACAGATGACACCAAATCCCATTTTTCAAGGCTGGGCTTGCTTTGCAGGTGAATTTTTGAAGGCTCAGCTAGCGCCTGGTTATTTTTCTCGGTCCATTTATTCCTGCATCACCTGTCACCCAACCTAACTCTATAGAATGAAGTTCCAGGCAGTAATAATTCACATTTACTCAGTGGACATGCTAAAGGCTTACGGCCAATGTTCTTGAGGTTTTTCTCTTCTGCCTTTTATGCTCTGGGGAAAGCGGTGCCCCATCAGGACCATACATTATGTCATGAAAGGTCCCTGAAGCAGAGCCACCTCTGAATACAGACAACACAAGCATTTTTTGCCAAGATGTTAAAAAATTTACGTTCCTCTGTTATCTATCAGGGAGATGACAGTGAGATTTTGAAAATGTTGCAAAAGAGGTTTTATATGTGGCAAATTATGACATATTTTATTATATGATTTGTGGCATATTTTATCTATTTGGGAAAAAAGCTGGCAATTGTGACATACATGTGAGTCAAGCCCTTGCAACATCCCGGGGGACAGTCACAGCCAGAGCCCGGATGAACAGCCTGAGAAGCGGCTCCCGTGCACAGAGAGCAGAAGGGGCTTGCCATGTTCTGCTGTGGTTGGCAACTTGCTTTCCCGCCTCTTTAAGCATATGGTAGGTGGTGCTGGGGAAATGGTCCCAGATTACGGCAGAACACCCTCTGCGTTGTGTTTTCTCAAAATTCTGTTGTTTTAACTAATTTCCAGTCAATTATACTGATGTCTGGGTGTATTAATGATTTTTTTGTTTTAGGCAGAGAAACGTTACCCTCCTGATCCTTTTCTTTGAGTGCCAGAATTTGCTTATTTTATTTTAATTGTGATAGAAATCAGATTATGACTGATTTGTGAGAAGGGACAATTTCAGGAACTTTTGTCCCTTACCTTCTCCCACCTTTCTCCCTGTCAAATGGCTAGAATAGAACCACTACATGATAGTGACTCTTTAGGAAGCAGACATCTTGGCCTGATGGAAAATTGAGTAAGCTATTTTTCTCCAGAGGCATACGTGTTTGTATTTGTTAGTTTTTGTGTGTGTATACACTTTTTAAATTCTGTGGACCTTTTCCCACCATATCAGACCTCCTGAGTATCCAAATGATTTTTGTGAGGGCAGGAAGTATTTTACGTGTAGCCATCCTTTCTTTTTAGGGAGAATAAAAATGCTTCCAGTGTGATGATATTTAGCTATATATTAGGTTACTTTCTTCTTACTTTTACCAGTTTGCTGAAAATTGGAGACAGAAAGTAGGGGGTGAACAATATTTTCCTTCTTCGAGTTGGTAGCTCATGTTTATGCCCCTAGTCTCAAAATAAGTCCCTATAACCCCTTGCATAAAAATGTCAACACACTTGGACAAAGTATGTGGTTAAGCAGAGCCCAAAGTTTCTTCCTTCCTGGGAGGAAACAGGAACTCGGATCCAGTCTGTGGCACTCCTGAATGTAGCCTTGGTGTTAATGATTCTGGTTCAAGTGTATACATTCCACTTCTCCTCCTCTGCTACGTCTCTCCCTGCAACCCTCATTTTCTTTATGGGGGGCTCTCTGGTGCTCTTAACTCAAATGCTTGTTTGTTCAGCCTCTTATGTCCCTATTTTTAAAAAGGTTTCTAGGATTTTATGCACTGGCTAGATAAGGTTTGATATAGGAACCAAATCTCATTTTTCCCTACTTGGAGCAAATAGGAATTCTCTTCTGAGCTTTTCTTTTTTTCTCGAAGAAACTGGGGAGCATGTGATGTAACAGCTCAAGTCAAACTCTTAACTCCCTACCCACATTCCTACATTGACAAGAATGCTTTTAAACCTCCCAAGAACTGACCTCAGTTATGCGATTTTATTTGGCAGTGCTAAGGCTGGGGCCAGTCCTAGGAAAAACTGTAGGAGAGGTGAAGCTCATTTAAAGAATCTTTTATTGCCCATACTGTATCTGCCTTTCTACCTTTGCCTCCAAACTCTCAGTGCCCAGCCCTAAAAATAATAGTCTTTTGTCTTTTATTATTAATCATCATAAAAAAAACGACATCATTTTTGAATGTTTATTATGTGCTAAACATTTTGCTAAGCATTTTGTGTCTCATTCAATCTTATGAATTAGATATTACTATTCCCATTTCCAGATGGAGAAACTGATCTGTGAGGAAGTTAAGTATACTCCCCAAGGGTCACACTGCTGAGGAGCAGAACCAGGGTTCATGCTCATGTCTGAATGACTTCAAATCTGTGTGCTAGTCCCTTATATAGACTACCCTCTCCTTCTTGGGCATTATTTCGTTTTATAAGTTTAAGATTCCCACTGTCTCCCATCAGCACTTACCCTTCCTGTTCTCCTGCAGCCCTGCTCCTAGGTTCCTGGGGTGATGTAGGGTTCTGGGGTACATTAGTGTGCTGAGGAATTAATGACAGAGTAAAGCATTGTCCACGGCCATCTGCAACTTTATTGCCAGGCAATAAGAATCTGCACTAAAAGGAACAGATTCTTAATGGTGGTTTTTCAGGTATTTTTGTTTGGGAAGATGTTCAGGTCATAATACATAGAAATCTGCTTAATTGCCTACTTTTTATTAATAATTAAAAACACATTTATTGAGTTCCTTGTATGGGCCAAGAATTGCAATGGACTGGGTAATGAGAGTATAACAACAAAGTAAAACAAAGATGAATAACATAAATCCATGTCCCGAATCTTGTAGGAGTATCAGAGAAACAAGCCATGACTATAACGTGGGGTGGTAAGTGTTTTTATAGAGGGGTAATGGGGTGTTACTGAAACATAGAAAATAGGCACGTAGCCTGGGCCTGCAGAGCTCAGGGATGATCCCCTAGTGCAGATGAAGTTCAAGCTGAATCTTAAAGGATGAGTATGAGTTAGCCAGGCGGAGAGAAGGAAGGTCAGAGAAGGGAGACACAGGTAGAGGAAACAATAAGACAATCAGCTAGAAAGCACAGCGGTGTGAGAGAATTTGGGACATTGGGGATGGTCAATGGTTAGATGGCTGAAACATGAGAGGTGTGAGGATGACAGTGCCAAAGGCGTTTAAGGGCCAGTTTACTGCACGGCCCAAGTCATTTGCAGATGCAAATTATTACTAGTTCTGGAAGGGTAAGGCTTCTTAAATAAAGGAAGAGCTTTAGACTGCTCTACAGTCTGTTGTTGAATGGAAGTCTCCTTATTTTGGGAGGTTTTGATGCCTGCAATTTCCAGCCTGGGCTGGGTTTGGCTTACTTCTTTACGCAAAACAGAAGTGACAGTGAGGGGAATGACCATGTAAAGTTTTCCCAGTGGCTGCTGTTCTGGAATCACCAACTACATCGATAATGTACAGTTTACCTGTGGTAAACTGCTGGCTTTACCTGGTCTTGTAAACGGTCTCTTAATCCCAGTTCTCCAGGAGGTTTTTTTGAATTGAGTTTCGTGGTAAATTCTGGCAGTTTATGCAACTCCTCAACTATTAAATACTTCATTCCTAAAAGTGGAGACAGTTGCTGATTTTTACTCTCGGATGACTTGGACCTGTGGCTTCTTAAGTATATCAAGCGGAATATTCTAAAAATCTTGGATGTTTGCCAGACTAACTCAAGGGTTGTTAGTATTCAAAGAGCTGTTTATTCAGCTAGATAGTATGACATTTTTAAAGAAACAGAGAGTTGGAAAGCCTCTTTGTTGTACTACCACAAAACCTCTTCATTGTAAGTGGCCTCAACTGGGGGCGCTGGACCTGGCCCCTGGGATGCCCACTGGCAAGATGCCTGAGCTATATTTAGAGCACTCTCTTTTCTAGGAAAGCTGAAATTTCCCAGCTGATTATGCCTTTCCAGAGAGCCCTAAGTGTAGAATTGGCACCAAATTCTGTTTCTGTCACCGCTGTTGTAAAGGAAGGGATGGTTTCACACAGTATGAGTTCCTGGTCTAAACTTGGTGCTTTCTTCTCAATATTGCTAGATGTTAGCTACAGAAGCTGAATGCTTTTGGTTAGACACAGACACTGTTAATTGTTCTAAAATGATACTTCTGTCATGTTCAAGGGCAGTACAGGACAGCCTGTTGTGTTTGCTCAGCCCAGGAAAGAGCTAAGTGTCAGGGTTTGCAGCTTCCTCCCAAACTGCTGGGTTTTTAATGCAGCAGATAGAAGGGCTGAGCTTTGATGACTCCAGCTGGGGGAGGCTGGAGAGTGTGGACCGACCTAATCTGAGGGTGTGGTGTAGGTGTTTAGATGCTGTCGTCACCACGGTGGTGTAGACAGTAGGGGAGGTTGCAGCTAGGTGGTGAGCAATGCTTCCTGCCGGTATCTCTACGACAAGAACTGTTACTATGTGGCGCAAGGAGGAGTAATTTTCTTAAATGTTGGGATGTGTAAAAAACCTAAAGGGTAAAAAGCACCCACCCCTTTTACTCTTCACATGCCCTTTAAATGAATTTACTCCAAAATAAGCTGTAAATAGGGCACTTGAATCTGTGTTAGTCAAGGTCCTTAAGACAACACAGAGAAATTTGTTAGTATCTAATAAATAGTAATAGTCACTTAAATTAGTTGTTCTAATTCCTAATGTCCTTCCCCCATCTATTATCACTCCTCTCTTTTCCTTTAAACTAGTTTCTGTTTCGTATTCACTCTTTTCTCTCATTATGGTATCAGTTGCTGCTAAGGGAATCTATGGTCTCTTGCTGAAACCAAATGTTCCTGCAGCTCTCATAGAGTGAAAATCAGAAATGTTTTTTTTCTTTTACATTTTTATGAGATAACTGTAGGGTTCATAGAAAAACCGCAAAGTAAATTCTGAGCACCGGTCCTTTTGACTCCTTGACTTTCTCAGAAACACCAGGAACACTAGTCTCCGTACATGGGCCCCTTTTTATCCTTCAGCCAAAACTTGTGTTGGCAGAAGAGTTTGGTATACGTTCCCTAAAGTGGATGTCTGTTGTTCTGCCTGTCCAGGACCCTTTCCTCTATTCTTTAAGACATACTCATTTTCCTTGAGGGGATTATTTGATCCCCGTGTAGTGAGGCCACAAGTAACGTACACTGCCTCCATCATTACAGGGGCGGGCCCAGTAGTGGGCAAGAGAACTACATTTTTGAGGGCTGATATGAATGCTGGGCTTTTCTCCACTTGTGGTTAGAGGTGGAAGGGAGGTTGTGAACATGCAGTTGTAGGGGTCATCTCTGCTGCTGCATTAAGATTAAGAATGAGAAGAAAGCAGAGCAAAAAGAAAGAGAGACAGGGAGACAGATGTCTATTTTTATGAAGGGAACTTATTCTTGAAGAAATTGCTGGCACTATTGATGGTGCTAATAGATGGTGGGATTGTATAGAGGACCTCGAAGCCTTCTCCATGGCCTGACGTCATTCTATGCTGGTAACAAGTCATATTACAATTTACAAGGGCTTGGGATGAAATTTGTTTTAGAAGAACTTGGCTAAAAAACAGTTCTGGAAGCCCTAATTAAGTGATCATATTGGTTTGCGAGAAAAACTTCTCTTTCTACCTAAATGAAGTATTT